>ML350529.1:0-88896 GCA_005239505.1 Nicotiana paniculata | reverse complement strand
CCCCCACCAATACAATGTGTTACATCCCCGTCAATCTCTTCATTACCTTGGATTATAGACCCTAGGTACTTGAAACTATCTTTCTTGGGGATGAGTTGTGTATCAAGCCTTACGTCCGCTTCGCTGGTCCCATAACTGAACTTACACTCCAAGTATTCTGTCTTTATCCTACTTAACTTGAAACCTTTTGGACATTAGGGTCTGTCTCCAAACTTCCAATCTCGCGTTAACACCACTTCGCGTCACGTCAATCAGTACAATATCATCTACAACTAACATACACCAGGGCACCTCCCCTTAAATGTGACACGTTGCGTATCCAACGCCAAAGCAAATAAAAATAGACTAAGAGCTGAACCCTGGTGCGACCCCATCACAAAGGGAAAGTGGTCCGAGTCCCATCCTACTATCCTCACCTGAGTTTTAGCTCCTTCATACATGTCTTTAATCACCTTAGTATAGGCTACATGAACACCTCTAGCCTCTAAGTATCTCCATAGAACCTCTCTTGGGACCGTATCGTTTGCTTTCTCTAGATCAATGACCACCATGTGCAAGTCCTTCTTACTCTCCCTATACTGTTCCACCAACCTCTTTACAAGATGAATGGCTTCCATAGTCGAACGACCCAACATGAATCCGGACTGGTTTTCAGAAATAGGTACACTCCTCCTCACCCTTGCTTCCACCACCCTCTCCCAAACTTTCATAGTGTGGCTCAGCAACTTGATACCCATATAGTTGTTCCAATTTTGGATAACACCCTTGTTGTATAACGGAATCATCATACCCCACCTCTATTCTTGAGGCATCTTCGTTGTCCTAAAAATGATGTTAAGTAACTCAGTGAGCCGTTCCAAGCCTGCCCTGCTCACGCTCTTCCAAAATTTCACTAGAATTTTGTCTGGCCTGTCGCTCTCCCATACAACTTACACATAGCTCCCTCGACCTCCTCAATTTTAATACGCCTACAATAACCACATCTCGATGACTCTCGGAGTGCTTCAAATCACCCAACACGATGTCCATGTCTCCCTCTTCATTTAGGAGTTTATGGAAGTAAGTCTGTCACCTGCGCTTGATATGTGCCTCTTCCATCAATACTCTGCCATCTTCGTCTTTAATATAGTTCACTTGGTCCAGGTCACGAGCCTTCCTTTTTCCAGTGTTATCAAAGGCGCGCTTAAAGCGCGCTTAAGCCCTGAAGCGACGTACAAAACATGTTGAGCGCTTTGCCTCGCGTAACGGGCGCTTCAGTGTTGTCATCAAGGCTCCAAGGCATATTTTTCCTTGCTAATGAGCGTAATCCAGAAGACGCGACACTAAACAGTTGATATTACACTTTATCATAAATTTTCTTCAATTCCTTTGTCCATATATTTGGTATTTATGTTATAGTTATTAGTCTTGGACTACACATACATATTGGTAGTCTTTCTCCATTTGCGCGTTTCTTCATTAAAACCCACGCTTTATTTGTGTTTTGCGCTTAAAGCCCTAGCAAACCTTAGAGCTTTTTTTGCGCTTTTTGCCTTTGATAACACTGCCTTCTCTCACCTTAGCTAGCCTGTACAACTTCTTGTCGCCGTCTCTGTCCCTAAGTTCCTCGTGCAAACGTCCAGACGCTATAGTTTTAGTTGCTGTAACCGCTAACTTTGCCTCCTCTTGGTCTTCTTGTACCACTCCCTATTCGTCCTCGTCTCCTCCTCGTCCTTGCTCTCCACCAGCTTCTGATACGCTGCTTTTTTTACTTCTACTCTTTCTTGGCTTCGTCAGTATACTGTAATTCATGTAAATCCTTGGTTGTGTTTTCCACCAGCATTTTCTTAATGCTGGTTTTCATCGGTGAAACTCGGCTTATTTATTAGAAAAAGCTACATTTTTGCTTTTATGTTCCACTCTTCCTTTTTCTTTTTCGTGCCTGATGCTTGACTTCTTTATTCTTCACAGCACGATACTTACAACTCTCACGAATTCTTGATTTTTCGTTCCATTGATCACCACAAAAACTTGAAAATGATTTTCTTTATGCTTACTGGTGGCATATTCTCATAATGCATTTACATACAAACACACTAATAAGCTGCTACCCTACTACACGAAAGTAAGAAGTTGGCATTGTACCCATTTTCTAATTCACTAAAATAACCCTGCCACCTCATTAAAACATGGACTGTCAAGGGATTTCTGGTCTTTAGCATAAAATTCTTCAATTTTCTTACAATTCCTAAACCTATCTTCTCCGATTTCATCCGCCTAGGAGTGAAATAGGCAGATGCAATCACAAAAGATGAGTTTGGGAATGGTAAGGAGGGAAGTTGGAGAATTTAGGCAAAAGACCATAGAGCCCCTGAAAGTCCCTATTTTAATGAGGTGGCAGGGGTTATTTTAGTGAATCAAAGATTGTACAATGCTAATCTACTACCTTCATGTAGTAGGTTAGCTATATATAATAAAATATGCATACCCAAAATTTGATCCTATATTTTATGTCTATACATAGCCGTCATATATAATACTGCTACCATTTGCTGTGAATACAATACTTCAAACCGAATTTGCTCGTTAGGATTTTTTTTTGAATACGATACGATAGACCAGATTTGAAGGTTAGAATTAATTGTATTTATCCGAAACAGTTTTTCTTTTTCCGCAAGGCTTTCCTATTGCTTTGATATTTAAAAATTAACTTTTTTCTTTTTCCACAAGGCTTTTCTATTGCTTTGAGATTTAAAAATTAACTTTTTTGGTAAATTATGTTCTTTGTTTTTTTTTTTGTGTGAAAAGATTTAGCTAAAAATTAGGATCTTCAAAGTGTATTTATGTTTCATTTCTAAAGCTTAATATAAAGGAGTTTCGTACATGTTTCTCTTACGAGAATTTTTCATTCTTTGGCGAAATAATCAAAAGAAACATAAAATACATTTTGAAGATCATAATTTAGCTAAATGTGACCAAACAATACAATTTACCAATTTTTTTAAAGAAATCCCAAAGCAATAAGAAAGCCTTTGTGGAAAAAGAAAAATTGTTTCGGATAGATATAATTAATCCTAACTTTCAAATTCGGTCTAACGTGTCTATTTGAAAAAAAATCCTGACGGTCAACTTCGATCTGAAGTATCCTATTCAGCAAATGGTAGTGGTAATATATATGACAACTATGTATAGACATAAAACATAGGATTGGATTTTGGGGGTGTGCGCGAGCGCGTGTGTATATATACACACACATGCGCTTGGTCGCTTATAAAAGCGACATCTCTCTGTCCGCTAAACATATAAGCCTGTGTGCAAAGTGAATATTAGTTTTAGAAGCCGTTTGATATTCACCTTTAAAATTGTTAGTTGTTTAAGGTCATGATTTTATCTTTTCTGCCATACCTCGTTGTCATTATTACTCGATATGTTTAAGAATGCCTAAAAACACCTAAGCTTCAGTCTCAAATAAGTTGAGATCTGCGATATGAATCCTCATTTCTTCCGTCAAGCTCGACTCAATATAATCATGAAAACCTATAAGAAAGTGAAAGTGGAAAATAGGTATATATAATACATACTAATAATAGAAGTTCTCTAGCAAATCTAAAACCTATTCCCAACTGTGGGTATGACATATGTGGATTTTTTTCTTCCGGTGTGCCCTATTTTTATCTTAGTCTGCATTAATTTCGAGGATTTGTAGGTCTTTAGACACAACCTCCATTCATGTGATTTTAGGTCTATCCTCCCCCTTTTTACACCTTCACTCACCATAGGTTCACACCTACGAACCGGAGTATCTGTAGGTCGACGCAGGACATGACCGAACCTCCTTCTCTCATTTTATTCTCAATGCGTGCTACTTGCACCTTCTGGCAAATGTGGTCATTCCTAATCTTATGTAACCTTGCATAATCAAATGTCCATCTTAGCATCCTCATTTCTGCAACACTCATTCTTGCTATATTTGACTTTAGCAGCCCAACATTTACTACCATATAACTTTGCTGGTCTTTATAATTGTTCTATAAATCTTACCTTTCACTTTGATAGACATCCTTCTATACATAACACCCCTAGTAGCACTTTTCCATTTAAAACCATGCGGTTTAATCCTATAAGTAACATCTTTATTTGTCATTCCATTCTCTTGAAACAACGAGTCTAGATATCTGAGAATGCCTAAGAATAAAAAGTAAAATTTCAAATTCCTCTCCTTCCATTAATTTCTATCTTTTTCTTAATTAAAAGTATTTCTTTTTAACACTTAGGTTAAAAGAGGAACCAAAGAGTGCTTCATTCACCAAAAAAAATAAAGGTACAGCTCAGGCAGTGGAGATTTGAATTCCAATCAGGTACCCCTATCATTGCCCGGCCCCATCTTCAGGCAAATGGAAGTTTTGGTGTAACATGGTTACATTGTAGATTCTATACTCTTGACATCTTGAGAAGCTAGATCTTTCATGTCAAAAGTTTTTACTCTATTTCTTGCCTTTATGTGTTGTTTGCTTCTCTTACACATTCGTTCTGGTTGTATCAATTTGATTTATTTCTAAATTTCTGTTGGAGCAGGTGTTTTGGCAGCAAAAGAACAAGGAAAACATCTGAAAGCTTATACACAAAGAAACATGACAATTACTAATCTGAAAGACTTCGTGTTTTTAACTAGCCATTAGGTCCTTACAAATGTACCCAGTTCGAGATAAAGGGTTGATGGGAAGAGCATTCTAACCATTGTACAATACCTCTGCTGTACAGAGAAGTGTTTGGGATGAACATGTATTCCTTATTTGCTCATATCTAACCACAGTGATGATTCTGATTTGTAGATAGCTAGCTCTTGTAATTGAAACGTTGATACTGTGGTAGATAGAGTGCTGATGTGTTTATGTGTATCGTTTATGTAAGTAGAAAGTAGTACACTGGAAAATAGACTGCTGGTGTAGATGTTTGGTCTACTTGCAGTTATAAAGTGAGTGAATTGATGAAATATCATTTGCATTTGAAGTGAATAATACTCGACGTGAAATCTGCTTGAGGATGATCTATTAGTTGATTTTTCTGGATTTACCGAGACCTGTAATAGAAGTAGCTTAATGTACGTAAGTAATTGTTTATGCCTTTCAGGTAATGACCATTCAGAGCACTTGCATGATCAAGAATGCAATGTTAATGAAGAAAGTGATGATAGCGATGATGATTATAGTAGCATTCAAAGACCTGCCTTTATAGTTACAGGAGAGCCGGACTTCAATTCTGGTCCTCCTGAAGATGGACTTGAGTATCTTCGGCGTGTCAGGTATCATCTTCTATCTGTCTTTAATTGGGTTGCTCTTAGCCTATGGTTGGTCAATGTTATGGCTGTTGCAGAAATTAAAAAGAATAGGACTTAGATCTAGGATGACAAGTTGTGCTTGAAGTCGGTCTAGAGCTGGATGAACCTTTTCTGTTAGCTATTCCTTTAAATTTTCGAGTTAGTTGCATTGCAATTATCTTATTTTATCCTTAAGATTTTGGTTCTAGAAAATGCAATTTCATAATTTGCATTCACTATAGTGCTTTCACTTGTTATCAGAGAGATGCAAGGTGCTTCCAACATCCCATATCGAATACCTGATTCCCTGGGATTATCCATCTATTCAACACCCACCTGTGCATGTCCAAACATATAGGCAATTCTTCGTTTTCTTCAAATGAACTGCCAAGGCAGCTGCTGAGAAAATCAGGTGATGGAATGATGTTGCCATGGACCTTAATTTTATCACCTAGGGAAGCTTTGTTAATGTTTCTTTTGAAATTCGGATTGTTCTTTTTTAGGAGCACCTATTTTGTTTCACCGCCTCTGGGAATGTAGTTGGGTCTAAATCTTTCTCGTTTCTGAAGACCTCACCTTTCCCCATGAGAGACTCAATCTTTGTTGCCAAGTCATTCTACCCTGAACAGTGTACAACACTACAACTTCCAGTAGAATGATTACACTTCTGCTGCCTTGAACACAATTATGCTTCACGCCCCTGAAGCTTTGTGAACATTTCATACGGCATTTGGAGTTTTTTGTTCTTTCAACCCAATTGTATCATGCTTCACTGTCATAAGACTTGTTACCAGCTATGAAATAAATTCTTCTTTCCATCATTCATATTTCTGTTTTTAACCAATCACTTTAAGAGATAATTGGAGAAAACCAAAGAAACGGTTTTTTGCCAAAACTGGCATACCAGAATTCGAAGTTGGGCATTCTCTCACTAGCTTTCCATCCACTTTCATATCCCCTTTCCTTGCATGCTCAATCATTCTTATGCAACGGCATACGTCAAGTCGTCAATTGCTGTCCTGTGAACTCCACTTTTATGCTACGTTTGCTTCAGTAAGGAGCAGGGAGTAGGGGAGACACTGAATTTTCTCAAGAGCTTTCAGCTCTGCTGCCAGATTGACCGTGCCTTCTTTTCTCTGCCACAATAGGAGGCTAAGCATCTTTCATGACTCTTATTGTCCCCCTCTAATTTTTCAGTCTAAAACTCAACAGTAATGTACCTGATGTATTGTACACTTATGCCCAGGCAGATTGAAGCTCTTGATTCGAGTTAAAGCTAAAAGAGAGGCTTTGTTTGACAATCTTATGAGTACTTTCAGTGAGCATTAACACCTTTTCGGACTTGGTGGATATTTTTGCAAGTTAGCTATAGACTGTTTTTCCTAATTTCCTCATTTTCTGTAACCTGTTTGGCTGGCATGGCGTTAAGTTGGCTCTAAAATGATATATGTATGCTGAAATTGTCCTAGGTGGGAAGCATCACAGTTGCCCAA
This sequence comes from Nicotiana paniculata, assembly GCA_005239505.1. Taxonomy (NCBI): domain Eukaryota; kingdom Viridiplantae; phylum Streptophyta; class Magnoliopsida; order Solanales; family Solanaceae; genus Nicotiana; species Nicotiana paniculata. The sequence continues at coordinate 82,107 of ML350529.1, read as the reverse complement.
AGTGAAGGTTGCAAAGGTTGAAGGCAGTAGACTTAACAAAGAACAGACGTATTACATGCCCCAAATTCCTAATATTGCAAGCTGTCTAGAGCACTTGTTGCCGCTCAAGGAGTGGGAGGAAGCATTCCTCGCTGATTTTTCAGAGTTAAGACAGGTGTTTGCTGCGTATTTGCTTGAAGTATTTTTAGAAATGGAAATGCAATAGTTGTTTTGAGTCATCCAAGTGTCAAAGTATCATATTACGAGCTCTGCTCGTTTCTCCTGAAAATATGATCAGAATGCTTTGTTTTTATTGAGTTTTGGTGCTGGTAGTGCTCCTGGCACACTTTATATATATTTTTAATGGAAGGAACTTGTGGTTCGTTTCAGGCTTTATCACGTTTGCCATCTAATATTGGAACTTCCAGCCAGCTGCATTCTGCAACCTTTGTTGATCAAGAAAACTCTTCAAATCAGCTTCCTGAGAGCATTATTCTGGATAAGTTTGATGGTTTAATGCCAGGAGAAGACGAGTCTTACCTATGTGATGCTGGTGATAATTCTGCCTTGGGAAATTCCATACCTAAGTCATCTCTTGCCGAAAGATTTGTCAACGGCCCTACCCTATCTGTTATCTTACAAATGGATGCTGTAGCTCGAGTTACAATGTTAAGGAAGCGAATTACAACTGTACAAAGCATGACCGCTCTTTCAAGGGACGACTGCTTATGGTTGTTTGCTCTGTGCACTGCGGTTGATACTCCTCTTGATGCCGATACATGTGCAGCCCTACGGTCATTACTCCGGAAATGTGCAACCTTGAGAGCTGACAAGTCCAAACTCGATGATGAAGTTATTATGCTAAATATGTTGCTCACAATATCTGGCAGATATTTTGGACAGTCAGAACAATGAAAATCTTTATACTTCATCAAGAGTCCTGTTGGGGACTTGAACAAAATTCACTCCTGCAAATTTTCATCACTTTCCAGATTTTTCCTTGGTCATGGTACTCAAAAAGTAGAGTTCTGTATTATAGTTCACTTTCTCCAACTTCTGTCAGAACTAGTTTTTACACTAGAAGGAAACCTCGTTTAGTGATTCCATGCTTCCATCTTTATGCACAGTAACTAACTATTACTGGTTGTTTATGGTCGAGGTATGTGGAAATTATAATCCAGGAATTGTCAATGTGGTTAATAATAACGAAAAGGACCATATTTGCTCCTCTGATGTCGAAAATAAGCTATACTTACCATCCGTTTCAATTTCATTGTATAACTACCCCTACCGTCATACTTTTGGATCATATTTGCCCTCCATCCATTAAATCTTTCATCCTAGCTTAAAAATACACGCGGCTGGTCCTGATTTGATAAATGACCCGACCCATTTCTAATTAAAACTGACTTGTCTCATACTAATAACTCACCCATTCCAATAATGAGGAATTTTCAAAAATCACTACACTTTAGAGGCTATTTACGCGGCACAACGATTGTTTCTATATTTACTATTCGTAGTAAAACGTACTTTGCCAGTAAATTGTATTTTCTGTATTCGTGCGCGCACTTAAGGATGTATTCACTGTATTCGTTCGCGCAACTAACACAACATGTGTCAACTGTGTTTGTTCGGGCAACAAGTACAACCAAAGGCGAAATACAAAAATACATGGGTGTATACAAGGATACAAATAATGAAAAATACATTTCATATGTGAAACCAAAAAATATATATATATGGTCCGTACATTAAGGGATACATACAACATATGAGACAATCAATACAACTGAATACAAGCTAGAAAAATACATTTAATATGTGAAAACGAGATACAATTATCAAAAAACTCAATGTAGACAGCTTCTGGAGGAGGTAGCCCGACTGATCAGCGAAGGGCACCTTCTAGAGTTCCTCAGCGATCGAGCTAAGAATCACTTTCGAGAAAGAGAGGCGAACAGGAAGAACGAACATGAGGAGCCGCATCATATCATTCATATGATCATTGGAGGAGTCGACGTCCCACAGGGACCTGTGTTCAAACAGACAAAATTATCCATCACAAGTGAGAAGCGATCTCGGGACTACATTCCCGAGGATACCCTCGCATTCAGCGAAGAAGACATCGGGGCCTTATCTCAGCCTCATAATGATGCATTGGTAATTTCTTTCCTTTTAAATAAAGTTAAAGTTAAACGTGTGCTCGTGGATCCAGGTAGTTCAGCCAATATAATTAGGTCGAAGGTCGTGGAGCAGCTCGGGCTGCTCGACCAAATCATACCCGCCTCTCGAGTCCTTAATGGGTTCAACATGGCGAGTGAAACAACGAAGGGGGAAATCATCCTCCCAGTCAACGTGGCGGGGACCATACAAGCCACCAAATTTCATGTCATCGAAGGTGATATGAGGTACAACGGGCTTGGAAGGCCATGGATAGATAGCATGAGAGCAGTACCATCAACCCTTCATCAAATGGTGAATTTCCCAACAAAAGATGGCGTGAAAAGGTGTATGGAGAGCAGCATGCAGCCAAATAGATGTTCGAAGTGCATGAATTGGCACCGATATCATCTCCATCTACCTCGGAGAAAGCAAAAGGCGAACAGGTAGCCAAATAGCAATCACAACACATACCCTCGATTGAGCTCGGGGGACAGATGATTGATGAACAGGTGGTCGAGGACGGAGAAGAAGACTTCCTCACCCCCGAGGAATCGGATGCAACGAAGTCCACTATCGAAGAACTCGAACATGCTGTATTGATCGAACATCTTCCAGATGGAAAGGTATACCTGGGAACGGGATTAACCCCCGAACTCAGGAAAGAACTCATTCATTTTCTTATTGATAACATTGATTGCTTCACTTGGTCCCATTTAGACATGATAGAGATCCCGCCAGAAATAACCACCCATCGACTAAGCGTCGACCCCAGGTTCAAATCGGTGAAGCAAAAAAGGAAGCCTCAGTCCGAGGTAAACCATGCATTCATCAAGGACGAGGTAACAAAGCTTCTCAAAATAGGATCCATTAGGGAGGTGAAATACCCCGAGTGGTTACCTAATGTAGTAGTAGTCCCCAAAAAGGGAAATAAACTGAGAATTTGTGTAGATTATAAAGATTTAAATAAGCCTTCCCTAAAGATTCATTTCCATTACTCAACATCGATCGTTTGATCGACGCCACGGCCAGCCACGAGATCCTTACTTTTCTCGATGCCTACTCCAGGTACAATCAAATTCAAATGAACCTGGAGGACCAGGAAAAGACTTCGTTCATCACAAAGTATGGCACATATTGTTATAATGTAATGCCATTCGGGCTAAAAAATGTGGGAGCCACATATCAACGCCTAGTTAATAAGATGTTCGAACATCGAATAGGAAAATCTATGGAAGTTTACATTGACGACATGTTAGTTAGTCCCTGCACGCAGAGGACCATTTGACTCATTTGCAGGAAACGTTCGATATCCTAAGAAGGTAAAACATGAAGCTTAACCCCGAGAAATGCTCCTTCGGAGTCAGATCGGGCAAATTTTTATGCTTCATGGTATCGAACAAGGGGATCAAGATCAACCCCGACAAAATTAAGGCCATCGAGGAGATCACCGTGGTAAATAGTGTGAAAGCCGTACAATGGCTGACCGGGCGAATAGCAGCCTTAGGCTGATTCATCTCGAGGTCATCGGATCGGAGTCATCACTTCTTCTCGTTATTCAAGAAGAAAAACAACTTCTAGTGGACCCCGGAACGCCAACAGGCCTTGGAAGAATTAAAGAGGTATCTCTCGAGCCCACCTTTGCTCTACACCCCGAATGAGGACGAAATGCTATACTTATATTTGGCCGTGTCCGAGATAGCGGTAAGTGGTGTGTTGGTTCGAGAAGAACAAGGTACACAATTCCCTCTCTATTACGTAAGTCGGACCCTAGGAGATGCTGAAACCAGGTATCCACACTTAGAAAAATCTAGCTCTTGCATTAGTAAGTGCATCTAGAAAATTGAAACCTTACTTTCAATGCCACCCTATATGTGTTTTAACTGCATATGCTCTTCGAAACATCTTGCATAAGCCCGAATTATCGGTCCGATTGGCCAAATGGTCCATCAAACTCGGAGGGTATGATATCGAGTATCAAACCCGAACGGCTATCAAGTCTCAAATTTTAGCGGCCTTCGTGGCCGATTTATGCCTGCCCTCGTGCCCGAGGTAGAGAAAGAACTCTTGTTAAAAATGGGCACATCATCGAGGGTATGGACCCTTTTTATTGACGGTGCCTCGAACGTGAAAGAGTCCGGGCTCGGCATAGTTCTTAAACCACCTACGACCGGCAAAATTAGACAATCTATAAAAACTTCGAAGTTGACTAACAATGAGGCCGAGTATGAGGCCATCATTGTAGGTCTCGAACTGGCCAAAGGACTAGGAGCAGAGGTCACCGAAGCAAAATGTGATTCCCTCCTGGTAGTGAACCAAGTAAATGGGAGCTTCGAGGTTCAAGAAGACAGGATGAAAAGGTACTTAGACAAGGTTCAAGTGACATTTCATCGCTTCAAGGAGTGGACCCTGGTTCACATAACTCAAGAACAAAACAACGAGGCCGATGCGCTCGTAAATCTGGGTTCGTCTGTCGAAGAAGATGACATACTCCTGGGGACTGTTGTACAACTATCCAAATCGATGATTGACGAAGGCCATGCCGAAATCAACTCAACAAGTCTAACATGGGATTGGAGGAACAAGTACATTGACTACCTGAAACATGAGAAACTCCCCACGGATCCAAAAGAATCGAGGGTCCTTTGAGCCAAAGCAGCTCGATTTTCACTCGACGAGAATGGAACACTATACAGAAGGACCTTCGACGGACCATTAGCAGTATGCTTGGGACCGGGGGACACCGACTATGTGCTTCGAGAAATCCACGAAGGCACCTGTGGAAACCACTCCGATGTTGATTCTTTAGTTCGAAAGGTAATCAGAGCAGGTTACTATTGGGATAGCATGGAAAAGGACACCAAGGAATTCGTTCGAAGATGTGACAAATGCCAAATATTTGCACCAATGATTCACCAACCCCGTGAACAATTACATTCAATCCTATCCCCGTGGCCATTCATGAAATGGGGGATGGACATCGTCGGCCCCTACCAACGACGCCAGGTAAAACTAGATTTATTTTATTTATGACTGACTACTTCTCGAAATGGGTAGAAGCACAGGCCTTCGAGAAGATAAGAAAAAAAGAAGTCATGAACTTCATATGGGATCACATCATATGCCGATTCGGGAACCCCTCCGAGATTACATGTGATAATAGGAAGCAATTCATCGGCAACAAGGTGACGAAATTCCTCGAGGATCAAAAAATCAAAAGGATCCTATCAACGCCTTACCACTCAAGTGAAAATGGTCAGGCCGAGTCCAAAAACAAAGCTATCATTCAAAACTTAAAGAATAGGTTAGAGAATGCAAAGGGGAAATGGAGAGAAGTGCTGCCCGAGGTACTATGGGCGTATCGAACAACCTCGAAGTCAAGCATAGGGGAGACCCCTCTCTCTCTGGTATATGGGTCCGAGGCACTGATATCAGTCGAGTTCGGAGAGCCAAGTGCCATATTTCAGCACGCCATCGAAGACTCAAACAACGAGGCCGTGAATACCGCCCTCGAACTACTAGATGAAAAGCGTGATGCCGCACTGGTCGAATGGATGCTCAAAAACAAAGGATATAAAGATACTACAACAGAAGAATAAACCTCCGATACTTCGGAGTCGGGGACTTAGTTCTAAGAAAAGTCACCCTCAACACTCGAAACCCAAACGAAGGGAAACTAGGACCTAGCTGGGAAGGACCATACCGCGTCCTCAGAGTAGTAGGGAAAGGGTCCTACAAACTTGGCACCATGGAGGGGGAGCAACTACCAAGCAATTGGAACATATCGATGCTCAAACTCTATTATTGCTAAGGTATAATCTTCTCCCTTTTCGTTTATATTTCATACTAACTTGTTGCAGGTGTTCAATTAAGAGGAATCGAAGCACCCTTCAGCTCGAAGAACTTGGGTTTTAAAGCATGCGTTGCACTCTTTTTCCCTTAGATCGGGTTGTATCCCAAATGGGTTTTACCGGCAAGGTTTTTTACGAGACAACATCTATATGCTACCTAAGGAAAACTCATCAAGTATTCAAGGCTTCTTTCAATCAACCTCGAATACTGGGGGGCATCACCCTTGGAGGTTACCTTTTCAAAGAAACCAAGTTATGCCAAAGAGGGCCTCGATAGGAGAATATTGTATCGGGCCAAACGGTCAAATGAACCGTGTCCGTGTAGAATAGTCGAGCCCCCAATGGAAAAAACATGTACGCATGTATCAAGTAATCGAATAAGAATTCTTGTTCATCAAAACACTTTGTGCCTCAAAGAAGTTTATTATTCTCGCATGAAACGGCTCAAGGGCCAAATACTCCTGAACACTCGGGGACTGTCATCGACAGTCAACTTATCGATCCATCAAGGACTCGAGCTCATAATACCTCAATGAGGCAACATAGAATCTATAATACCTCAATGAGGCAACATCGAATCTGTAAGACCTCAATGAGGCAATATCGAATTTATCAAACCTCAATGAGGCAACATCGAATTTATCAGACCTCAACGAGGCGTACTCAAACTTATAAGACCTTAAAAAGTCATAACCCCGTTATTTAAGGCCAAGGCTATATATTCGAACTTGTAAGAACCCTAAAAAGGCATACTCTCGATATAGAGGCCGAGGTCATCTCACCCGGGGACTAAAGGCTATGGCCTAATATAAATACTACGGTCATATGAAAAGGCTACGACCGAAGTAATGCGGCTCGGAGACGTCCAACTTCCTCCATAAAATCTTAAGGCCTTCAAACATTTCGAAAAAACCAATTAATTAGGCTACCCTCGGCATAAGCAAAGGAGCTTTAATAATATCAACTCCGAACAATGAAAAGGCTTCAAAAAAATCAGCGTTCAATGTAAAGGCTTCAAAAAATTAGCCTTCGAGAAAACCTCATGAAGTACTTAATTATCGTCACATATCGACTTATAATCGAGGTTCCTATTTGAGCCGTCGAAGAGTCGGACGAACACAAAACATGCCAAGGCATAACAAAACTTTAAAAGTCTTTAGCCAAAATGAGGGAAAATTATAGCCATATTATAGGTCGAATTGACCCAATCTAAAAAGAGCCTAAGGGCCAATCTAAAAAGCCTAAGGGCCGATATGTAAGAGCCTAAGCGACAATCTAAAAATCCTAAGGTCCGATCTAAAGAGCCTAAAGGCCAAATTAAAAATAGCCTAAGGGCCAATGTTCTAAAACCTAAAGGTCGAAGCACACGATGGTCGAGACCTCACCTAAGCTCGGACTCAAAAGTCCCGAGCAAAAGCTCAGTTTGAAGATTGAACCTTAGATGGTCACTTACTGTCGATCAATCGTCGAGCACGTAAACCTAACGGTTTTATATTCTGAGTCCAACACATCAGACTGATCATCGATAAGCATCAAAAATCAAAGACAAAGGCAAGATGAAAAGTTATGCAAAAATAAGATGAAAGGTTTCTTTATATAAACAATAGTACAAAGGTACATTTAAAACACTCCCACGGGGAGCCCTTTAAAAAAATCAAAAGAAAACCTAGTCTATCATCAGGGACTTTGTCTTTTCCCCCTCGGGGACTTTGCCTTCATCAACCCCCTCGGGACTAACTTCCTCATCAGTCTCCTCCTCATCACCCTCAGCATCGTCTTCATAAATAGAAGAAACGAGGAACTTGGCACCAATCTCGTCCGCCTTGGCCTGCTCTATATCCTCTGAGAGATCGAAACCCTTAGCGTGAATCTCCTCGAGGGTTTCCCTCCGAGACTTGCATCAGTCATATTCGTTGCTTCTTCTCTCTCGATCGGAGGGCCCTCTCAACTCCATTTGGGCATCAGTGGCATCTTTCAAATAGATGGATACCTTCTTGTTGTCCTTCATTTGTATCTCTTTGTCTTCAGCTCGGGCTTTCTCGATCTCGACCTTCACTTTTGTAAGACCATCCTTGAGCTCAGTTATCCTGCCCGCCTGAATTGAATTACTCTCTTGAGCATTTCGGAGTTGAATCTCGAGAGCAGACACTTTAGCCAATGCTTCCTTCTTGGCCACAGAAAGGACATCCATTTGTGCCTCAACTTGTTGCATTCAGAGTTAACTTGGGCGACCTCGCCCCGAAGACGCTCCAACATTTCTACCTTCTGCCGCAACTGAGTCATCGAAGTGTTAGCCTCCAAAGATGGGAGAAGAAGCCCATACACTTTCAAAATTAAGGTTACCTGCTTCTCAAGCTCGTCCTCATAGTCCCGAGCTCGGGTCAACTCCGATCGAAGATGTACCAGCTCCTTTTCCTTCTTGGCACAAAGAAGTCTGAGGGTCTTCTCCTCATTAGAAGATCTACGCAGCTCGGCCTCACAGCAACGTAGCTCAACCTTAAATTTGTCAAAGGCCTATGGAAAGAAAAGTTTGTTCAGAAAAAGAAAGAAAATATGAAGTCGGAAAAATTATAGCACTATTAAAAACTCATCATTGAACAAAGCCGTTGAGCTTCCTCGAAGGTTGACTTTGTATCAGCCAATTCAACCTCATCGACCCTAGTGAAGCAACCCTAGGGGTCATTCTCACTTGGGACTCCATCTAACTCGGGCGTCTTTAAGTACCGAGCATCCCTAATGGTGTCCTCAGAGAAGCTTAGGAATTATGGTAAGTGACACACTGTAACGACCTCGGGGAAATATCCTGAGGTGCTCTGATCGGGCAGAGGTACTTCAACGCCTTCTCCCTTCGAAGTATTCCCCAAAGTTTGGGAAGCAGCTGGCAAGTTCAGAGACGAAGGGCCTTCATCCTTTTTCTTCTTTTTATCTCCTCCTTCAAGGTGAAGGGTTTCGGTTACTGCGGGCTTAAATGCCTCGGAAGGCTTTCCGGTTCGAGTCACCAACGTCGAACCTTCCACTTCATCCTCATCATCGCCCGTGGATCTACAGATGAATAAGTCCTCATTGGTGACTAAATTCTTCCTATGTCCCCGAGATGGTTTTGCTTTGATTTGGGAGTCCTCGTCCTTCGAGGAACATTTTCTCTTATTATCTTTTTTCGGCTTCGAAGCCGAAGGTTCCTCTTCCTCACCAAGAGGGGGCGGCCTCATCTCGAAGAACTCACCAATACCTACAACAAAGAAGTTAGGTCCTGTGAATAAAGATATCTCTTAAAAGGGAAGAAGTATCGTTATAACATATACCATGGTGCTTCGCCTCACACTTGCCCCTCGACAAGTCTATCCACCTGCGTTTATCGTATGTCGAGGTAGCTGCAAGTTTGCGAGCCCAGTCCGAGAAGTCGAGGACCGCATCAGGCATCCAGGGGACCGCTGAAATAAGAGAAAGGGAAACAGCCACTCAACGTGTAACAAAATTAATGAAAGGAAGCTGAAGCATCACATTTTACTCACGTGTGAAGTTCCAATTCTTGGGGAATGACAGGAACTCTGAGGGACTGACGTCGATGGTCCTCAGTCTGATGAACGTGCTCATCGAGCCCCGATCCCTGCTCTCGTCGCTGCTAGAAAAGAAAGATTTGGTGGCCCGACATTGGAGTTTGATTAGACCTCGGAAATGTTGAGGCCAATACAATCGTATGAGGTGGATGAGGGTGAATTCAATCCCGACCTTGTCAACAAAAAACCTCATCATCAAAACGATCCTCCAGAAGGACGGATGGATCTGGGCGAGGGTAACTTGGTACCTTTGGAAGAACTCGAGCACGAGCGGGTCAAGGGGACCTAATGTAAAAGGATATGTATACACTGACAAGAACCCCTCTACGTAGGTCTTAATATCCTCTTCACGAGAGGGTATTCGCAGAACGACCTCCTCTCCCCATCCGCACTCTCTCCTTACAGCATCGAGGTGTCTCTCCTCGATTGATCGTATATACCTCGTGGCATTTTCTTGACGACCAACGACATCGGGAGGTTTCTCTACTGTAAAGTCCTTCTGCAAGGTAAATTTGCTTGGAATAATCTCATTAAGCTTTGGCGGCTTGCCATTGACCGGACGAGAAGAAGAAATAGAGGTTCCTTCTTTCTGGAGAAAGGATTTGGAGCCTTCTTCTTTCTGAGGAACCGATTTGAATGTTTTAGCGATGGGTTCTTTAGGGTAAGAAGGAGGAGAAGAAAACACTCACAATTTTAAGCTGACACGGTGAAAGAAGTGGTGGAGAAAGGTATCTATAAAAGAAGACATTTTCTGCAGAATGATAAAGTTCTTAATGAAGGGAAGGAAACAAGTATTTATAAGAGAAAACGATGATTGTTCATTAACGTTGGTGGCCAACCGGCTCTGACGAGAAATTATGACTTTTTGGGGAAGAGAACCAATGGGTCACTTCGGTCGCTTCAACGCTTGCATCACAGGGATGCCATCATCACGCAGGGTCTCGAAGGGTCGAGAATTCAAATCGTTTCTTATCATTTCAATCTAAGAATCGCGGGGACTATCTGTATACGATCGATACCGGAGAGTACGATATCGAGGCCTCTATGGCATGCCAAGCCCGATCTTGAGAGGCTCGAAGTAGAGTTTGAAGCTCGACCTTGAAGTGCTTATCTCTAGGAAGTATGTCGAAGGACCATCATGGCCTACCCTAGAGCAGTCTATAATCGATGACCGTCATGGAAAGGTGGGAATTTCACAAGAACACATGGTTAGAGATGATAAGGTCTGAAAAGATAGTACAAGTCTGTACAAGGCCGTTATACAGCTGTACCAATAACATTTCTCTGTCATAATTAGACATGTACTATGTTGGGATTCACCCCTCCTATATAAAGGGGACCCCAATCATTCTTGTAGGACACAACATTGACTGCAATAGAACATTCTCTGCTTTTTTCGTGGTCAACACTGTCTCTCAGATTTATTGCTCCTTATTTAGTGTTCTTTATTTATTGCTATTATCCGACCCTGAGGCCCCCGATTCCAGTGAGCTCGAGGCCCCAGTCTTGTGACAACTTTAGTTTGCTTATCTCATTTTCCTCACTTACGTTCATTACTTCTTGATTATTAACTAGTATTGGAATAAATCACATATTTTTAAAACCACAAATCAAGTATAATTGTTAATACCATTTTCAAGGTAAACAATAATCTAGAAAACATGGTAAATAAAGAGAAATAAAAGATAACCTAAACCTCTCAAGGTTTGGTCTTTGTTTATCAATCCATTATCAAAAGCTTCTTTCAAAATGAGAGGAAGAGACTATTTATACTAGAGTGCTATTTAGGCTAGATGACTAAAATACCCTTAGGCTAATAAGGAAGCTAAGTAGACCTAGATTATAAGACATGCCTAAATAGCTAAATTTCCAGTATAGCCTTCTTGATCTCGACTCCTTTAAAGGACTCTAATACTATGATGTTGATTAGGAAATCATCCTCATTAAGTGTGCTCATTCAGCTTGTATCACTTTGAGATAGCTGATGTTCTTATTTTATGATGTTCTTCGCGTCCGCAGTAAATGGGCCATGTTCACATAGAGTAATTTGGTTGCTGGGGTTTAGTACATCACGTCTGTCATCAGGTAGTCACCTTCACATAGTGCTGGGAGCAGATGCTACGAGTTCACGAGAGAGAGGAGCGTGTTCACGAAGAGGAAGTAGCTGGAAGGTCTAGGCCTTCGCGTTCACAATCGGTAGCTCGCATTCGCAATGGCTGGTAGTTGTTATCATGTTCGTGATGATTGTCCCACGTTTGTGATGAAGTCTTTCTGGGAAACGACATTTTGTGCTTCGCGATCGCGAAGCTTTGGACCGCAATCACGAAGGGTTTACGTGGACTAGACCTATTGTGTTATATTTCAGGACTTTTTCCATTATTTCATATTTGAATCCTACACTTCAAGATGAGGAGAATTTGAAGATCAATTACACAACTACATTGGAGATAAGCATTTTTCACTTGGATTTGGCCTAATATCTTGTTTTCCCGTAAATTTCTACACCTAAAGCTTGAAATTTTAGAGTAAAATTTGGGTTTTTGTCTACAAGTTAAGTGGGTATGTTTTCGGAATTTGAGGGTCGATTTGGACCCAATTTTGGAATTAATCACATATTTGGACTCGTGAGATTATGGGTAGCCGGAATCTACCCTTTTGTTTGATTTTGTCTGTGGGGGCCGGGTTAACTTTCGTTAAATTTTGGGAATTTGATTAAATATCAAAGAATTTTTGTTTGGAGTTATTTCTTATGACCCTATCTGATGTTATTGAGTTTCTTTTGACTAGATTTGAGTCATTTGGAGTTATATTTAGACGGTAGGTGATTGCTTCTTGACTTTAGCTTACAAAGCAGAGGTAAGTCTCTTGTCTATCCTTGTAAGAGGAAATTTCCTCCATAAGTGGTATGATTGCTACTTAATTCGTGATTTAGGAGCCACGTATACGCGAGGTAACGAGCGTATATATGTAGCTAGGTTTGGCCATATCCGGTATTGTCGACTTGACTTGTACTTTTATTGAATTATATGATGTTGATATTCATGTACGAATTAATTTTATGATTGCATGATAATTTATATTCATGACCTAGGAGCATGCCTAGAGTTATGACTTGTTGATTTGACATATAAGATTAAATTTCCATGTTGAGCTTTATTATAAATCCGTAATCATACACTTATCTTATTTGCTCTTTTATTTGGTGATTTCTATGACCTAATTGACTTATGGTAAACAATTTGATTAAGCTAGGACATGCAAAATTGCTTATTGAGACATTGTGATAAATTGGGTTACATGATTTGCCATAGATATCTTTTAGCTATATGAGCTTTTTATCCGCATTCTTATTATCATATCCGGTGCCTTTCTATTACATCATTTCATATACATATGCATGAGTTGGAGAGTTGGATGTTTTGAAAATATTGAGGAATTTGACACTAAGGAAAATGTGAGCGGATATTAGTTATCGATTATTGATGGTGTTATGATTGGAATGGGTTGGGCACTGCAACGATCGATTGATGATCATTAATTATAAAAAGCCAACGCTTGGATATGGATCCGATCCTTAGGAGTCAGGTGATTACCCATGTTACCTTGGGCCCTGAGACCGTAGGCACCCGTAATTCTTTTGGTGCTTGTTGGACACGTGGCATGTGTTAGGCACATGGGTTTGTGTTGTGAGTTATTGATATTGGATTAGGGGCATGCATTGAAAGCTTCGACTCATGCATTGGATCTTATATATATATTGAAATTACATCAGAGGCATGCATTGGAAGCTTAGGATCATGCATTGGTAGCTTAGACTCATGAATTAGCTCTTATAAACGTTGATAATGGATCTTGAGCATGAAATGTACATATTTTTGACTTATGTAGTGATTTGATATGAATGTTGTTGACTTGAATCATGTCTTGGTATGAGGTTCTATGTTTTGATATCTTAATTGCTCTCCTTATCTGTTAAGCATGCCTAAATTCTGTATGACCTATGTTTCTTTCAAATGTCATATTCATTTGATAATAACATGCTTATTTTTGTATATTATTTAGGCTTTATATGGTTATTGGATGGATAGTGAGTGTCGATATCGACTCCTCATCACTATTTCTTCGACGCTAGACTTGATACTTACTGAGTACCGTAATTTTGTACTCATACTAAACTTTTTCACATTTTGTGCAGGTTATGAGATTGATATTAGTGGTATCATTGAGTTGAGTAGGAGCACTATAATGGAGACTTCATGGTGAGCTACTCTTCTTGATCCGATTCGCAGCACATTAGTCCCCTTCCCTACTTATCTGTTTTCTGTTTATGTATTCCTTTCAAATGGATGTATTTATTCATTTGACTTTAGTTACTCTTATTATATGCCTGTGATGTAGTGACCATATTTTGGGCAGTTGATTAGATAGTTGTAGTCGTGTTTAGACCCTGCCATGGATTATGTTCTCATGTTATTGATTTGGAACTCATTTAGCTTTGTTAATTATATAGTGAAAAGAGTTAATGGCTTAATAATTGGATCTTGTGATGTTGACTGAGTATTTGCTTGCCTAGTGAGTAGGTTAGGCTCCATCACGACCTTTGGTGGGATTTTAAGTCGTGATAAGTTGATATTAGAGCACTAGGTTCATATAGGTCTCATGAGTAAAGATCAAGCCTAGTAAATTCTTGTGGATCAGTATGAAAACGTCTATAATTATCTTTGAGAGGCCATAGGGCTTAGGAAACTTCCCTTTCTTGGTTCCTTATCGTGTGACTTTATTCTGCTTGAAGTCTGTATTTTCAATTCCTTCTATTCACTCGTATGTAAGGTTGAGTACTCGTATTAGTTGCCCACTAACGAGTATTGGTGATGTTGCGGATGTGGTGTATAATGATTTTCCCTGTGTTTTGAGAGGGCATACTACTATCGTCTCCTTATGGGGAGGTTTTCCATTTATTCCATCCTCGTGTTGGTGTTGCATACAGGTCCAGGACCTCATTCAGTTCATTGTGATGATTTACACACGTGGGTCTTGACAAAGTGTTGGGACATAATTGTAGAGTGGTTGCCTACGTGTTGCGACAGTTGAAACCTTGACTGGTTTATGATTTGGAGTTTGGCATTTGTTCAAATGTAGAAGAGGCATTTTGGGCTATGATAATCTGGCCTTGGTTTATGGATTGGTGAGATCGGGTATCTCTGAGCATAGTGAGGTTCTTACTTGTATGGTGGCGCGACTATATTTGTTTGAGAACATTAGGGATTGTCAGTATGATGGTTTATATTTGCTTATCCTCAGGGACACAGTGTTGCGAGGTAGTGCTAAGGAGGTGATCTTTAGTGTGGATGGTGCATTCCAACTTTAGGGTCAGGCTTGTGTCTCCAAGTGTTGATGGTTTCAACAGGGATGGTCCTTGAGAAGGTTCGTAGCTTGTGGTATTTTGTTCATGCAGGTGTGTAATGACCCGACAAGTCATTTTGAGCATTGTCATTCTGTTCGGTGTTTTGAGGTCTTTAGTACCTCCACATGAGGAATTATAACTCACTTGCATATTAGGTTTTGATTTTTGGGAAGTTCAAAAGTGATTCACAAGAGTAATTCTCAACTTGGAAGCTTTAAGTGGAAGAGTTGACCAAGGTTTGACTTCTGTATAAACGGTCTTAGATTCATGTTTTGAGGGTTCCAATAGGTTTGTATGGTGATTTTGGACTTAGATGTATGTCCGAATTTAGATTTTGGAGGTTCCTAGGTTGATATGGCTCTTTATAGCAAAAGTTGGCAATTTGAAGGTTTAGAAATTTCATAAGTTTGACCAAAAGTTGACTTTGGTGATGTCAAGTTCGGTTTATGTTTCTAAAGTTGAAATATTTTAGTTTTGTCATTTGGAACTTGTGTGCAAATTTTGGTTTTATTCCGAGCTAATTCGTAGGATTCTGACACGTTTGGCAAATTTTGAAGTATTGAAAGTTAAGAGACTGATCTTGATCTTTGATCCTTGGTTTTGATGTTATTTGGATGTTTAGATATTTTGGATAAGTTTGGATAATGTATTTAGACTTGTTGGTATGTTTGGACATGGACCTGGAGGCCTCGGGTGTGATTCAGGGTGGTTTCAGACCATTTTGTGATGTTTGGAGCTATTGGTTTTTGATGCCTCAGATGTTCTTCGCGACGATGGATTGCATTCGGGAAGGGTCTGCTCCTGAAGTTCATCGTGTTCGTGTACACTTGACTGCATTTGCGTAAGGTGAGTGGGAGCTGGAGGCTGTGTGCGTCGCGTCCGTGGGAGGCGTTCACGTTCGTGGTGTTTTGGGCACACTGGTCATCATATTAACGAACCTGGATTAGTGTTCACGAAGGAGGTTTCTGGCAAAGGCAGGGATTTTTATCTCCTAACGCGGTGATGGTCGCATTCGTGAAGGGTACTGGTAGTGTATTAAGTTCTCATTTTCGGTCTTTGAGCTCATTTTACCAGATTTTGAGATTGGGAGCTCAGATTGAGGATATTTTCACCTACTCGAATTGGGTAAGTGTTTTTGACTCAGATTTGATCATTATTCATGATTCTATCTTTGATTTCGGCTTATAATTGGTGAATCTAAGAGAGAAAAATTAGGGGTTTTGGAAAAACTTTTCTAAAATGAAAAATGGAGATTTGAACCCCGATTTGGTGTTGGTTTTGGATGAAAATTCTATATTTGGAATGGTATTCAAATGGGTATTCGGGATTTGTGAGCTTTGTTGGGTTTGAGGGTGTGGGCCCAGGTTAACCTTTTTGTTGGATTTGAATATTTTATTAAGGATTCGACCTTTATCGTTTGGGTTTGATTCCTATGGAATTATTTGATGTTATTGAGTCATTTTTGGATAGATTCAAGCCATTCGAAGGTCGATTCGTGCGGGAAGGCATTTTTAGATTATCGATTTGGCTTGTTTGCAATATGTATCTTGTCTAGCTTTGATTGGGAGAATTTTTCCTAATAATTGATATTATTTTCTACATGCATGGGTGATGTATATATGAGGTGAGGAGCGTATATACATGTTCCATGGGTATTCATACTCGGGGTAGATTTTACATTACTTAATGACTTATTCGTTGCATGTTTTATTTGATCCTATGTGTTATTCGATTAATTAACTACGTGAGCATATTGCACCAGGGGCTATTGGTGTCTTAGCTTGAACATGATGAACTGATCTTGAGATTTATACTAAATTTGCCTCGGAGGTAGATACACATGTGTTACGAACACACATCTGTACTTGTTCTTGTGTTGTGCCTTGATTGGGACGTGTGCACTCCGTGACACATATGTGATCCTTTGTATGACTGCTTGAACTTGGTTGTTATATTTGATTTGGCTGTAATCATGTTTTATATGTTGAACCCCATCCGTATTTTTGTTGTTATTATGTCCTTGTGCACTTTATTGATGAGTTATGAGGATATGCCTCTTGATGATTATTTGTATATTGTATTGTTGTGATTATGGCACATGTTGACATGTTGGGAGATTGATTGGTATGATGGCACGAGGTTTTTGCCGTGCGATTGTGATTTCATTAGGGCAGAGCGATACCGTTAAATATTATGATTGTGTCAAGGCGGAGCGATATGGTTGGATATTGTGTTTGTGTCAGGGTGGAGCGATACGGTTGGATATTGTGATTGTGTCAGTGCAAAGCGATACTGTTTGATATTGTGATTATGTTAGGGTGGAGCGATACCGTTGGATATTGTGATTGTGTCAAGGCGGAGTGAGATCAGATATTGTGATTTTTTCAGGGCGGAGCGATATAGTATTGTGTCAGGGTAGAGCGATACGGTAGGATATTGTTATTGTGTCAGGGCGGAGTGATAAGGGTGGATATTGTTATTATGATAGAAATATGGGCATGAGGTACCATATATTTGTGTTTCTATTTGATGACTTGCTTTTAAAAAAACTGGGTGTTATCTTGATTATGCAAGTGAATTCTTTGTGAATTGTCGTGCATTCTACATGTTTTTACGTGGAATATAACATGTTAATGTAAGCCTCTATTATTATTTGATGATTTGGTTGTCAAGATGGAATAACCTAGGTGGAGTTGATAGCCCATGTTTTGTTGAGTAGTTTGTAGCATAACAGATTGATGTAAGAAGGAAGTTGTTGTCATGCATTCATATATTTGATTTTAAAAAGTTTCTCTTGAACATGTTATTTGGAAATTGATATGGAATCAGATCATGCTAGGTACCTTTAGTGTTGATTTCTTTACTATGTAAATATCTTTTTGGAATATTTTCTCTGTGTTATACATGTTATTGAGCTGCACAGGTTCTACAAAGTGAGTATCTTTTGACTTTAAAACCCCATCACTACTTCTCTGAGGTTAGTCAAGATACTTACTAAGTACATGCTGTCAGTTGTACTCATACTACACTTCTGCACATTGCGTGCAGATTCTGGAGCTGAGTAGCTGTGTAAGAAGAATTTTTGCATTTGAGACGTACCAGCATTCCAGATTCAAGCTACCTTTTGTTCATGGTAGTTTAGGATTTCATTTCTGTTTGTGTAAACTTCAAACGTATATTGTATTTATTCCTCACATCATTTTTGTAAAATCTTAATCATAGTGTCTCATGGCTTGTACTATCAATCCTTGGGGTAGCAGTACCGAACTAATTTGCATTTTTGTTTATATTGTTGAGGATCATTGTAGTTGTAACTTATGCTGTTTAGCTTACCTAATGGGTTAGGTTCCATCACGACTTGGAGAGGGGAGGGGGAAATGGGTTAGGGTCGTGACAACTTGGTATTAAAGCTTTACGTTCATAGGTCACGAGTCATGAGCAAGTATCTTGCGGATCAGTAAGATGACGTCCATACCTATCTTCGAGAGGCTATAGGACATTTAGGAACTTCCCATCTTTCTTTCCCTATCATGCGATTTTGTTTAAGCTTGATGCCTAAATCTCCAGCTCCTTTCATTTCGGTTCGTGTGCGGTGTTGAGTACTTGGCATCAGTTGGTGCACCGACGACTTGTGATTTCACATATGGGATACGAAGAGCTATGGTGCTTGATCATCGTCTCGATGTGTTGTGTAGTTTTGGGATAAGGATGCATTAATGGATCTTTCATTCGTTTATTTGTGGGATGAAGAAGATTCTTATATCTTGTTGACGAGTGTAGACTCGGGAGGATTAATTAATTGCATGGTGGTTGTGACCATGGCAGGGTCATAGATAGATGTCAGATAGGGACTTAGCAAGTGGGTTATCACCTGCAATGGTTTGAGATTGTGTGATTATTATGAGGTTTCTATGAAGAGTTTTCCTTCAATATAATGGGATGTATGTGTGCTACAATTGGAGTTTAGATCGGTACAGGAAGTTCACTCAACTATCACGAGGATGAGTATGTACTTGGCTGAGTCTTTGTAGTGTTTTATGACTGGTGCTACATGAGTTTATGAAGTATTCAGTTGATTAGCAGTGCGAGATCGGGGCAGGTATAAAGAAGGTTATTGTGGGTTACAGAAAATGTGTCCTATGGCTTTGAACCAAGTGGAGGAGTTTTCAATCGATAATTGGATCACATGGTCATGTGTTATATCCATCTCTAGACTAAGGAAACTTGCATATTAGATAGACTTGGAAAGGATGATTCGAGCAATGGATTGGCTTGATGCATGTTGTACTATACTTTGTATGCATATGTAAATCTTGGGATTATTCGAGTTTGATATTCATTGTGAATGTAGTGTGCAAGGAAAAATAATTGCTAGGTTGATTCTTTTGGATATTTATGTGTTGGTGGAGCACAGGCTGTTCAGTGCGTATTGGCTATGCATCGGATATTGGAGTGGAGTGGATGACTATCGAGAAGGTTATGATGAGTTCAAGATTTATATGTGGTATGCAAGGATCTCCCTCTTTGTGTATGGCTAATATCTGTGATTTTCATAGGATGGTGATAAGGCATTATTTATATCATTATTGATTCTACCTTACAATATTAGAGAGATAAAAGAAATAACTTTGAATTCGTAGAAGGTCTTTTCAAAACGAGCATTTCAGTTTGAGTTATTTTTTGGTTTCGCAGTCTATGTGATGTGGTTGATTTAGAGAATTTGGTTCTAATGTCTTGGTTAGGTGCTAACAAGATTCAACAAGTTCACAATGGGTTTGA
Organism: Nicotiana paniculata; assembly: GCA_005239505.1. NCBI lineage: Eukaryota > Viridiplantae > Streptophyta > Magnoliopsida > Solanales > Solanaceae > Nicotiana > Nicotiana paniculata. The sequence continues at coordinate 62,374 of ML350529.1, read as the reverse complement.
TCACAACTTGAGATTGATCTCTATAGGTATGGAAGGTTGTAGCGTGTCATGATGTTCTCGTAGATTGAGTTAAGTGGAAGGTTTTAGGTTAATGGGATGTTTATTCTACTCGTGATTAAGAGTAGATATTGGTACTCTTGTATCTTCTTATTGATGCATGGTAGATGCAGAGAGTCGTGTGAGGCATTGGGATTGAATGGACAAGGTTGCAGTTCAATTTTGAAAAGAAGGTTATGAGTTCTATTTCGCATAGGAGATTTCAATTGTTTAGAGGATGTTAGTACTACCTTGTATCTCATGAGAAAAAGGTGTGCGTGTTAGGAGACACATTATTGTTTGACTTGCAGATGCTTGACTAGTATTATGGTAATCGCCTAAATGTTGACTACTGATGTTTAGGTTTTTGCTATGTTGTGGGGAAGATTTTTGGGAGTATGTCTCTTGCGATGATTGTGTATGAGTGATGTGTCAGTCTTTTGAGTGGGAGAGTTGGGATGATATATGGAGGTTCTTGTATTCTTGAGGTATAGGACCGAATGTTCTTAGAGGCAAGTTGTTCCTTGGTTCTGACTAACGATTGATTGTATGTGTTATGGTTAGGTTACTGTGGACATTTTTAGGATTATTTACCTATTTTTGGATGATTGGAATTGATTTGGGGGCCCATTGGTAGGCCTAATGAGAATGTGTATCATACATCAAATCGGTTTTGCTCACTTTTGTGCATCATTTGGTATAGGTGTGTCATAGGGCGTAACGGATGTTACCCATGCCTTGGTTGTAAGTCCTCGTGAAATTTTTCCTGAAAACCAGGATTCTGTGATGCCGAGCTAGGTGCAGAGGTCAATAAGCCGCGGTTCAGAATTTTTGGAATGAATAGTGTGTTAAATAGATGAAGGAAAATATTTTACAAAAAATGCATTTCTGCGGCCCACTATGCGGTCGCAGAATCACTCTGTGGGCCGTAGAGTGAGGCAGCCTTTTTGACCAATTTTGATGTCATTTTTGTGGCCCATTATGCGATTGCAGATCTATTTTGTGGGACGTACTTGGATCGCATATCCAACTTTGGGATTTGTCATGTGGGATTTCTGCGGCGCATTATGCGATCGGAGAATAGGTCTGCGGACCGCAGACTGGTTGCAGACCAAAGCAGAAAAATTCCAGGGGTCGAGGGAAATTATGCGGCCCATTTTCAGACCGCAGATCTGTGTTGGGGATCCTATTTTCTCATTTTAAACCCGACCCAGTCTCGTTAAAACACCCATTTTAAACGGTTTTTGAACATATTTTCTGATATTTCTTGAGTGAGAGAGAGAATCCTAGAGGGAGGAACTAATCTTCACCAAATTGTTCTTCAATTATCACTTAAAACCTGGAAGATTATCAAGAGAGGCACCTAAGTCTTCTTCCTAAGAGGTAAAATTTTATCACCCTAACTCTTAATTCCAAACTATAGCTATAATGGGCCACTAGTGATATAATTCATGGGGATGGGGGTGATTACCTTACATGCATGTGTTCCTAAGGTATGTGGGGGACTTGTAAATCCAAAATAGAAAGAATGGGGAATGGGTTGGTGTAATCTTTCCTAAAAAGGAGCCATGAAACCCTAATAAACACTTAGTGTTTGATAGAATGCTCAAGTGAGCTAGGATTATGATCATTTTCCTAATTATGGGTTCAATTGTGCTACATTGCTAAAATAGATTGAAGTTGCGAACATTCCGGAACATCGTAGAGTTTTAAGGGGCTCAACCGAGGTATGTATGGATAAACCCCTTTTTCTTAGAATCGAAACTCCCGGTGTTTGTGAAATTGGTGTAAGTCCCCAAATTGATCATACTAGAATTGACTATCCCAAATGTGCGTGCTAAATGATATATGTTCAACTAAATTATTATCATGTTATCTTGTCCGTCGAGGATGCGTATAACAATGTGGAGTATGTGTTAAGAAAGGTTAAGACATTATGTCAAAAATCGAATAAATATTGTTGTGCCAATTTGTATGAAAGACCTCTATGTGCTTGGGATTTTCCAAGTCTTTCCCTTATGTGTACAAATTCTTTACATGATAGTTCTTATTGCTGCTGATGATAATGCTATTAAATGTGTAAAAAGGGAAAATTAAATTGTAAAATATGGCCAAGTTCCAAGAACGACTTAGTAAATGAGGCCACTCGTGCCAATGTATTAAAAGATGGGAAAAAAATGTAAAGTGAGATGACTAATTGGAAGGATGATGTCTCAAAGGAGATGACCTAGCCGATCGGGCTGTGATCGGACGCCATGCAACACATATGGTGGTAATTGTGTTGGAAATGATGATTGAAATTATGGATATGGTTGATGTCTCAAATGAGATGACCTAGCCGATCGGGTCGAGATCGGACTCCGTGTAAGAAAACGGTGGCATTGTGGATTGTGGCACAGGGAACTAAAGATTATCAACCTAATAAGATGGAAATTAGTTGAGAACCTACGTGGCCCTTACTTGATGTTTTAGTATTGTTTGAAGCTCTTATCGAACTCATGGCTGTTTTTCCCTATATTATTGTTCTTTCTATTGAGATGGTGTTTTAGCTTTGATACTAGTACTATTCGACGTACTAACGTCCCTTTTACCGTGGGCGCTACATCTTTAAATGGATGTAGGTGGTTCCATAGCAGATAGTGTTGATCGCAGCTAGTAGTGCATCCTCTTCTCAGCAGTCTTGGTGAGCCCCATTTCATCTCGAGGTCATGTATTGTATCTCTTGTGTATATTCTTACCATGTTTTGAGGTATTGCCGGGGCCTTGTCACCGACATCATTATAACTATCTTTTGTATCTTTAGAGGCTCCGTAGACGTTATGTGGGTTGTGTATGGAGCTAGAAGGGTCTGATGGATTATGTGTGTGTTTTGGACTCTTGTTCCACTAAATCATAAATTGTATGTATTTTTGGAACTTAATTCATCTGAATTCTCCACTATTTAACTAATAGTAACGCGCCTTCTCTTGATCATAAGCGAGTTGGGAAGGAAGTGTCCAACATGCTTGCTCGACCGGGTCCACTCGATTGAGCACTAGTTGCGCTCCCCGAGGTTGAGGCGTAACACTGGTTTATTTCATATGTTGCTCTCTTATTCTACAATGGATTGTGATATTGCTTGGCTATTCACACGCAAGATGTGGCCCTGTTTAGGCCTTGTGGAAAAATTCGAGAGAGATGGTTCTTGGGGTGTTGAACTACTTATTGCACCTTGTTTATGGTTTTCCTATCTGTTGTGTATTGTGCTATCCATTTCTCTATGGATATGGTTATGCATTTTGTGTGTTTTCTCTTGATATGCATGTTGTTGATGATTGTGAGTGTTATGGCTTGATGGGTACTCTATATGGATCGGTATGTTTGGATCGAGCTACGTGCCACAATAGGGTCATGATAGGATGTAATTCTTTGTGGTTATTTCGTGTGTTTTGTTTCTCCCTTGTGGGATGAATTAATTGTATGGTGCCGTTGGGTTTTTACCTGCTGGACTTGTCAGATAGTTCTCTCATTTGGTTCTCTTTCCATCTTTAGTTATATGCGAGTTGATGCTTGTTGGGTGATTATTGTGTCATATGTGGCTCTAGGTGGTGGCTCTAGGTGGAATTAGGTATATCATGCTAGTCGAGCATCTTGCATTGAGTGAGATGAGGTTATTGGACCTGGAATTAGCGTATTCAGATTTGGATAAGGTATGTTTGGACGAATAAAATCATTAGTCAACACAAAATTTGGAAACTGTCCTTGTCGGGAGATAGATCTCCACGACTTGTTGACTTGGTCGGTGGTTAAGAGCTTCTACATGTTTCTTTTATCATTTGTAATGTCATGGAGGTTTGGAACAAGGAATTCCAAAATGTTGAGATTCGGTCCTAAGATTTGTGGGATAAGGTTAAAGAAAGGATCTTCAGTCGCGGTTGTACCAATGGACTTAGATGGATTGTGGTGGCGTGAGATTACTCATGTGTATGTATGTGATGGGTTTATACAGTGGTTTGATGACAATGGAGTGACTTTTAGCACATTCGAGGATGAACATATATCTTAGTGGGGGAGAATTTAACGATCCAACCGGCCATTTTGAGCATTGGCATTTTGTTCAATATTGTGAAGTCTTGAGTAATTCCATATGAGGTATTATGACTTGCATGCATAGTTGTTTTGATTGTTGGGATGTTTGGGAGTGATTCAGAAGAGTAATTCTCGATTTGGAAGCTTTAAGTTGAAGAGTTGACCAATGTTTGACTTTTGTGTAAACGGTCTCAGATTCATGTTTTGAGAGTTCCAATAGGTTTGTATGGTGATTCTGGACTTAGGCGTATGTCCGGATTTGGATTTGGAGGTTCCTAGGCTGATTGCTCTTTTTAGCGAAAGTTGACAATTTCAAGGTTTAGAAATTTCATAAGTTTGATCAAGAGTTGACTTTGGTGATATCGAGTTCGGATGGTTATTTTGGAAGCTGGAATAGGTTCATTTTATAATTTGGAACTTGTGTGCAACATATGGTTTCATTCCAAGTTGATTTGGTAGGAGTTAGACGTGTTTAGTGAAATTTGAAAAGTTAAGAGAATGAACATGATCTTTGATTCTTAGTTTTAATGTTGTTTATGGTGTTTTGATCTTCTGGATAAGTTTATATATTATATATTTTGACTTGTTGTTATGTTTGGACGGGGTCCCGCGGGCCTCGGGTGTGATTCAGGGTGGTTTCAGACCATTTTGTGATATTTCGAGCTACCGCTTTCTCATGCCTCAAATATTCTTCACGATCGCGAATGTGTTACCGCGATCACGTAGTGTGTGTTGGGGGATAGGATTTGTGAATCGCATTTGCAACAATAGATCGCATTCGCGAAGGGTCTGTGTCTGAAGGGTATCCTGTTCGTGTACACTGGACCGCGTTCTCGTAGGACAATTCGGAGTTGGGAGTTGTGTGCATCGTATTCGTGGGGACGTTCACGTTCATGGTTTTTTGGGCGCATTGGTCTTCTCATTCGCAAACATGGATTTGCATTTGTGAAGGAGGTTCTTGGTAAAGGCTGGAATTGTGATCCTCAAACACGCAATTTTGGTTGTGTTCGCTATGGGTACTGTTGGGCAGTGTATTAAGTTGTCATTTTCGGACTTTGAGCTCATTTTATCATATTTTGAGATTGGAAGCTTGGATGAGGAGAGGTTCACCTACTCGGTTGGGTAAGTGTTTTTGACTCGAATTTGATTATTATTCATGATTCTATCTTTGATTTCGACTTTCAATTGGTGAATCTAAGAGGGAAAAATTGGGGGTTCTAGCAAAACTTCTCTAAAATAAAAAATGGATATTTGAACCCCAATTTAGAGTTGGTTTTGGATGAGACTTGTATATTTGGACTCGTATTCGAATGGGTATTCGAGAAATGTGAGGTTTTTTGGGTTCTAGGGTGCGTTCCCGAGTTGACTTTTTTGTTCGTTTTGAGTATTTGATTAAAGATTTGACATTTATCGTTTGGGTTTGATTCCAACAATATTATTTGATGTTATTGAGTCATTTGTGGTTGAATTCGAGCTGTTCGGAGGTCGATTCGCGCGAGAAGGCATTTTTAGAGTATTTATTTGGCTTGTTGGAGGTAAGTGTTTTGCCTACATTGGGTGGGGGAATTTTTGCTAATAATTGGTATTGTTTGACACATGCGGGATTAATGTGTATATGAGGTGATGAGCATACATGTGCCCTGGGTATTCATGCTTGGGGTAGATTTTAGATTACTCTATGCCTTGTTTGGTTGCGTGTTCTACTAGATCCTATGTGTTGTTCAATTAATTGACTACATGAGCATAATAAACCAAGCTAGAGCTAATGTGGAGGCTATTGGTGTTTTAGTTTGAATATTATCAACTACTCTTGAGATTTATGCTAAACTTGCCTCGGAGGTACATACACGTGTGTTACAAATACACATCCGTACTTGTTCTTGTGTTGTGCCTTGATTGGGTCCTGTGCATTCTATGACACCTATTTGATCCCTTGTATGACTACTCGAATTTGGTTGTTATATTTATTTGGCCGTAGTCATATTTATATGTCGAACCCAATCCACATTTTTGTTGTTATATGTTCTTGTGCACTTTGTTGATGGGTTATGATGATATGCCTCTTGATGATGATTGGATATCTTGCATTGTTGTCATTTTTGTACATTTGGACATGTTAGGCGGATTGATTAGGGTGATGAACCAAGTGGAGGAGTCTTCAATCGATAATCGGATCACATTGTCATGTGTTATCCGTATTTGTACTAAGGGAAACTTGCGTATTAGCTAGACTTGGAAAGGATGAAATTCGAGGATGATTCGAGCAATTGATTGCCTGGATGCATGATGTACTATACTTTGTATGCATATGGAAATCTTGGGATTATTCGAGTTTGATATTCATTTTGAATGTAGTGTGCAAGGAAAAAGGAATTGCTAGGTTGATTCTTTTGGATATTCATGTGTTGGTGGAGCACAGGTTGTTCGGTGCGTATTGTCTATGCATTGGAGATTGGAGCGGAGTGGATGAATATCGAGAAGATTCTGATGAGTTCAAGATTTATATGTGGTATTCAAGGATTTCCCACTTTGTGTATGGCTAAGATCTGTGGTTTTCATTGGATGGTGATGAGGCATTATTTTTATATCATTATGATTCTACATTACAATATTAGAGAGAAAAAAGAAACAACTTCGGATTTGAATAAGGTCTTTTCAGAGCGAGCATTTTTGTTTGAGTTATTTTTTGGTTTAGAAGTCTATGTGATGTTGTTGATTTAGAGAATTTGGTTATAATGTCTTGGTTAGGTGCTAACGGGATTCAACAAGTTCACAATGGGTTTCAATCACGACTTGAGGTTGATGTCTAAAGGTATGGACGATTGTTGCTTGTCATAATGGTCTACTAAATTGAGTTAAGTGGAACGTTTTTGGTTGATGGGATGTTTATACTACTCGTGATTAAGAGTAGATAATGGTATTCTCGTATCTTTTTATTACATCATGGTAGATGCGGTGAGCCGTGTCAGGCATTGAGATTGAATGGACAAGGTTGTGTTTCAGTTTTGAAAAGAAGGTTATGAGTTATAGATCGCATAGGGGATTTCAAATGTTTAGAGGATGTTAGTACTACCTTGTATCTCATGAGAAAAAGGTGTGCATGTTAGGAGACACATTGTGTTTTGACTTAGAGATGCTTGACTAGTATTACAGTAATCGCCTAGATGTTGACCGCCAATGTTCAGGTTTTTGCTATGTTGTGGGGAAGATTTATAGGAATATGTCTCATAAGATGATTGTGTATGAGTGATGTATCAGTCCTTTGAGTGGGAGAGTTGGGATGAGATATGAAGGTTCTTTTATTCTTGAGGTGTAGAGACCAGATGTTCTTAGAGGCAAGTTGTTCCTTCGTTTGGGACTAGTAGTTGATTGTATGTGTTATGGTTAGGTTACTGTGGACATTTTGGAGGGTTATATACCTATTTTTGGATGATTGGAATTTATTTGGGGGCCCATTGGTAGGCCTAATAAGAATGTGTATCATACATCTGATCGGGTTTGCTCACTTTTGTGCATCATTTGTTGTGGGTGTGTCATAGGGCGGAACGGATGTTACTCGTGCCCTGGTTTATTTCATATGTACCTCCCTTATGCTATGATGGATTGTGAGGCTTCTTGGCTATTCACACGCAAGGTGTGGCTCTGTTTAGGCCTTGTGGCGAAATTTGAGCGAGATGGTTCTTGGGGTGTTGAATTGCTTATAGCACCTTGTTTATGGTTTCCTGTCTGTGGTATATTGTGCTATCCATTTCTCTATGGCTATGGTCATGCATTTTTCATGTTTTCTCTTGATACGCATGTGGCTGATGATTGTGAGTGTTATGGCTCGATAGGTACTCCATATGGATCGGTATTGTAACACCCCGAAAAAAAATTCGAAGTATTTAAGGCTATTAAGAAAGTTGATGTGTGCTAATTATATTAATATGTGTGCAGACGAGGACTATTAATATGATGGATATCAATTGGCTACGGTAATAAGTGTACGAGATATATTATAAGTGATTTGGGGTCTAAGGGCAGGCCTAAGTCTAAGCCAAGTTAGAAAATTACATGATAGACTAAAGTTCCAAATGAGTACGCAAAAGACCAAACTTTGGACGAGAATATCTACATATATATAAAGAGTTATGTGATGCACCTATCAAATGAAATATCTTAGAGTCTTGTTTCTAACGCTTCAAATAAATCGTGATTTGGACACTCCTACAAGAAGTTATGACAAAATTACTGAAATCTAGCAGAAAATTACACTATCGTGACGCACCACGCGGAGCACCTATGGGGAATTCCAAAACACATCAAAAAACGTTTTTTGGGCACATTTTTCACAGCCGCAGTGCCCCACGCAGCGCAATTGTGCAAATTCGAGTTTTTTGTTATAAAACGACCCCATTTAGTATGGACCATTTCTTGAGCTAAAATTGGATATTTTTAGAGTGAGAGAGTGCCCTAGAATGGGAAAGTTTTCCTCAACAATTGTTTTGCAATTCTTGCTCAAATCTTGGAAGATTAACAAGTAAAACCCGCAAGATCATCATCCTAAAGATTGAAGTTGCAAAGAATTCTAGAACATTTTAGAGCTTAAGGAAGCTCAATTGAGGTGGGTCCACAACAGGTAGTGTTGATCAATGATAGCGGTACCATCCTCCTCCCAGCAGTCTTGGTGAGCCCCATTTCATTTCGGGGTTATGCATCTTTTGTTCCTTATGTATTGTACTTGAGATATAGCTGAAGCCTTGTTGCCGGCACTTCTGTTGTACTCTTTTGTATCTATTAGAGGCTCAATAAACATAGTGTGTGTTGTATATGGGTGCTGGGAAAGCTAGAAGAAATATTGTTGTATTTGAATCGTTTATTCCACTTCCAACTACGAAAAGTATGTATATTTTGAGATTTTAAGATAAAGTAACTAATGAAATGATGTAGTATTGTATTCATGACCTCCCTATTATCTAATTACTGAAAACATGTCCTCTCTTTGTTCATGAGTGAGTTTGGGTAGAAGTAATCTAATAGGCTTGCTCAGCCGGGTTCACTCGGCTGAGCATCGGTCACGCTCTCTATGTTTGAGGCGTGACAAACTTGGTATCAGAGACTAAGGTTTTAAAGTGTCTTAGGAGGTCTCGGAGCAGTGCCTAGTAGAGTCCTTCTTATCGGTGTGTTATCGACCATATCTATAATGAGGAGGCTACTCAGACATTTAGGAAATTCACAGTTCTTTGATATTTTATATCGTGCGATAGAGCCCAAGATAAAGAGATAATCTCCTCGCCATGTCTTATTTTTTGGATGAGTAACCTACGATTTTGACGCAGCAAGGAGGGAATGAAAGAACCAGTTGCTAGGGGAAGTGTTCTTGTTCCTATTAATGTCACCATGCCACCAGATGATGTGGTGAGAGAACCTAAGAAACGAGAGAGGGTTTTTGGTAGCGATAAGCCGGAATATTTGATTTTTAAGAACCATCACTTGGGTTTATGTTGGATCACTCTTGAAATATGTTGTGGTTACGGAAAGAGGGGGCACAATAAGAACAAATGCTCTAGGTTGAGTACACCCATCCCAGTGTGCCCGATATATGGGAAGGCACACTTTAGCATCGTGTTGTGAATATGCTCAGTAGCGAGTTAGGAGTTGAAGGCTTGGGAAATCCTGAAGGCCTACACAGAAACCCGATATAGAGATTGTTACTCCCGACATAAAGGCTTGGAGAAATAATAAGTTGAGTGTTTATGATGTATGAAAAAAGGGTAAATGTCAGGGTAGTGAGGCGAGTAAGTATAACAGACCTCATCCCCGTTGCGTGAAGAAGATGTCATTGGGGGTATGTCACTATGGTACCAATGTACGTTATGAATGTGGATTCGAGGGGCATCGATTAAGTTATTTCCCTATCAACCTAAAGTCACCAAGTAAGTCACTCCTTAGTACCTCATTGCAAACACCGCATTATTTTTGTTGTTGTATATGTACATCCATATTGAAGGGGGCCTACATAAATATGGTCTTAACCAAAACATTGAATCACAAAACATTGCATGTACTTACTTTCTGAACGAGACGCATTTTTCGTGAAGTCACTCTACCACAAATTCTCTTATTTACAACCTCTTGAGGCATTGAGTTCTATAGTGACATCTTTGAATTGGGTTATAACCCTAGGGTAATACTTCCCACTTCTTCCCTGAATTCTCAACAAGGGACTATGACTAATAAATTTCTTATAGAACAGTTTGATTAAAATGGCTAACATTTGCTCACTTGTGCCTATGCATGCACCATAATAAAGTTTACCTCTGTGGTATTAAATCCAATGTAAGGCAGCCTAGTGTTGAGATCCTTCTTAAGCCACTCTTTCTCTCTCCGGTGTGTGTGACTCGTATGGTTTGAAAACTCACTTTACTCCTTTGTGAATATTATCATGAAGTATTTTCACTCTCTAGTAACATGAGAGCATATCTCATCACCTATCATATGTGTACATGTCAATTGAAAGGGGCCCCATGTCCGTATAAAGTTTCTAAGAAATTTGAGACTTATCAAAAATTCCTCACAGGAAGATCTTGTTGTTCGTCCATATTATAATGACTTTCATGTTCACCTGGATCATGCCTCAGCGAGTAAATCACTTTGTTCCTAGTATTGTAGTTGCCCATGAAGTGGCCTGTTATTGCAGCTTGAGAGTTATTGTGGTAGAAACATGTCTAGCTTATAGAAAAATGTTCATTCTCTCTAACCAATTCCTAGGCTTGGGGAAAGATTCCTTGTGCTAGTTATTGTTAAGAGCATAATGCAATTTCATGTATTTTGAAATCCATATCACATTCAGGGTGCCAGAATATTCTTGTTTCGAGTTAAACTAATGCGCTATTGGTAGTAACCTTCATGACTCTTAGGATGTAACCTCCTGAAAGACTTTTCTCAATGCATTAATGGATTCTTGAATAGTTTCAGTCCAATCTTGAACTCCGTTATTCCTCATTGTATTAAATCTATGGGGGCTGAAGGTTCAACTATGTCAAAGAAGAAGCATCATCTGGTGATCAAATATATGGGATATGAAATTTTATCTTCATATTCATTCTAGCACATCTTAGAGTAATTGTTGGAGGTAGCCAAAGGTTTGGTTTGGGTGTTTGGCGTAAAGATTTAGAGTTGAAGAAAGTGAACGGGTTTTTCTCAATATTTTCTCCATGAGGATGTTATGTGAATTTCTAATAGGGGTAAAGTATGTGTAGTCATATTAGGCCATATCAAATCTTGAAAGGAATAGGCCAAACTATGAGTATAACGTTTCCCTATTATTGTCCTCCGTGTACCCGGTGTTTCATGTGTCTATGTTCAAGGAGGTAATTGGAATTTTTTTGTATATCGTTCTAGTGAAGGTTATTGGAGGTGAAGTTAATGGATAGTTATCTTATGAGAGGTACCTAATTTTCATCCTTCTTAGATAAGTCCAGAAGTTGGTATTTCCTTCGTTAATGTGTTATGGTGAAGTCTGTATGTCAAGAAGGTCACCTTGAAGGGCGAAAGTGTTGTGGAAAGAATATATTTTCGATTGATTGTATAGAAATTAGTTTTGATTTGAAAGGTACTTTCTAGGTGTTATGATTTTAAAATAGGTGCAACTCATGTCTAAATATCAATTTTGATAATATAATGCTTGTAATTTTGAGATTAGTGTTGTTGATATACATTGTGGTGCATTGTTGGGTTGTGAAAGTGTTGTTAGGAGTGGTTTTGGTGATTCTCTGGCAGGTGGATAGGCCCAATTACAAAAGAGACTCTGCCAAAATTTCTGAAAAATTTGGGACTCAGTAAAAGTTTGGGAGATTGAGGCGTGCGAAATAAGAGATAAGTTATGTTATGTGTTTGGGGGCAGACTCTACTTCTCATTCGAGGACGAATGATCCTAAAGTGGGGGAGAGTGTAACACCCCAAATTTTTTTGTTGAAGTATTTAAGCGCAATTAAGAAAGTTGATGTGCGCTAATTATATTAATTTGTGTGCATACGAGGAATATTAATATTATGGATATCAATTGGATATGATAATAAGTGTACAAGACATATTATAAGTGATTTGGGGTCTAAGGGGAGGCCTAAGTCTAAGCCATGTTGGAAAATTACACGATAAACTAAAGTTCTAAATGAGTACGCAAAAGACCAAATTTTGGACGAGCATATCTACATATATATAAAGCATTATGTGATGCACAACCTATCAAATGAAATATCTTAGAGTCTAGTTTCTAACACTTCAAACCGTTCATGATTTGGACACTCCGACAAGAAGTGATGACCAAATTACCGAAAGATGATAGAAAATTACACTACCACGGCACCCCACGCGGCGCACCTGTAGGAAATTCCAGAACACATCAAAAAACGTTTTATGGGAACATTTTTTACAGCGGCGGTGCCCTACGCGGCACGACGTTGCAAATTCGGGTTTTTTGTTATAAAACGACCCCATTACATCAAATAGATGCAATGGATGGACCATTTCTTGAGCTAAAACCGGATATTTTTAGAGTGAGAGAGTGCCCTAGAGTGGGAAACTGTTCCTCAACAATTGTTCTTCAATTCTTGCACAAATCTTGGAAGATTAACAAGTAAAATCCACAAGATCATCATCCTAAAGATTGAAGTTGCAAAGAATTTTGGAATATTTTAGAGCTTAAGGAAGCTCAATTGTGGTGTCCATAGCAGGTAGCGTTGATCAGTGATAGTGGTACATCCTCCTCCCAGCAGTCTTGGTGAGCCCATTTCATTTCGGGGTTATGCATCTTTTGTTCCTTAGTATTGTACTTGAGGTCTATCCAGGACCTTGTTGCCGACACTTTTGTTGTACTCTTTTGTATCTATTAGAATCTCCGTAGACATAATGTGGATTGTATATGGGTGATGGGAAAGCCAGAAGAAATATTGTTGTGTTTGAATCATTTATTCCACTTCCAACTACGAAAAATATGTATATTTTGAGATTTTAAGATAAAGTAACTAATGAAATGATGTAGTATTGTATTCATGACCTCCCTATTATCTAATTAATGATAATACGTCCTCTCTTTTTTCATGAGTGATTTTGGGTAGAAGGAATCTAATAGGATTTCTCAACGGGGTTCACTCGGTTGAGCGCCGGTCGCGCATTTTATGTTTGGGGTATGACATGTATGTTTGGATCGAGCTACATGCCGCAGTAGGGTCATGATAGGTTGTGATTCTTTGTGGTATTTCTTGTATTTTGTTTCTCCCTTGTGGGATGAATTCATTGTATGGTTGCCGTTGGGGTTTTACCTGCTAGACTTGTCAGATAGTTCTCTCATTTGGTTCTCTTTCCATCTTGGGTAATATACGAGTTGGTGCTTGTTGGGTGCATATTTTGTCATATGTGGCTCTAGGTGGAATTAGGTGTATCATGTTAGCCGAACATATTGTACTGAGTGAGATGATGTTATTGGACCTAGAATTAGCGTATTCAGATTTGGATAAGGTATGTTTGGAAGAATAAAGTCATTAATCAGCACAAAATTTGGCTACTGTCCTTGTCGGGAAATAGATCTCCACGGCTTGTTGACTTGGTGGGTGGTTAAGAGTTTCTACATGTTTATTTTATAATTTTAATGTTCTGGAGGTTTGGAACAAGGTTCTATTTGATATGAGGTATATTACTGTTACCGTGTTTGATAATGAGCAACGATTTTGGTCGGAAGCTATTACTATGTGCAAATGAGTTATGTGGTACATCGTGTGGGTACATCCTGGGAATATGGTTATGTCTTGACGCAGCTTGTTGAGACTTGTACAAGGTGTATATGCGAGAATCAGATCTTACAAGGAATTCCGGATGTTGGGATTAGGTCCTAAGATTTATGGGTTAAGGTTGAAGAAAGGATCTTCAATCACGATCTTGGCAGTGGACTTAGATGGATTGTGGTGGCATGGGATTACTTATGTGTATGTGTCTGGTGAGTTTATACAGTGATTTGATGATAGTGGAGTGACTTTTAGCACATTCGAGAAAGTATATCTTAGTGAGGGATATTTAATGACCCGATCGGTCATTTTCAGCATTGGCATTCTTTTTGATGTTTTGAGGTCTTGAGTAGCTCCATATGAGGTATTACGTCTTGCGTGCATAGTTGATTTTGATTTTTGGGAGTTCGGGAGTGATTCAGAAGAGTAATTCTCAATTTCAATACGTCCTTTGTGTAAATGATCTCAGATTCATGTTTTTAGGGTTCCAATAGGTTTGTATGGTGATTCTGGAGTTAGGCGTATGTCCATATTTGGATTTGGAGGTTCCTAGGCTGATTTGGCTCTTTTTAGCGAAAGTTGGCAATTTGAAGGTTTAAAATTTTCATAAGTTTGACTGAGAGTTGACTTTGGTGATATCGAGTTCGGATGCTTGTTTTGGAAGTTGGAACATGTTCATTTTGTAATTTGGAACTTGTATGCAAAGTATGGTTTCATTCCAAGTTGATTTGGTCAGACGCGTTCGGCGAATTTTGATGTTTGGAAAGTTAAGAGAATGATCATGATTTTCAATTCTTAGTTTTGATGTTATTTATGATTTTTTGAACTTTTGGATAAGTTTTTATAATATTTTTGACTTGTTGGTATGTTTAAACGGGGTCTGTGGCGCCTCAGGTGTGGTTCAAGGTGGTTTCAGATCATTTTGTGATGTTTGGAGCTACTGGTTCTCAAGCCTCAAATTTTCTTCATGATCGTGAAGGTGTTACCGCGATCGCGTAATGTGTGTTGGGGGATGGGGATTTGTGAATCGCATTTGCAATGACATATCATATTCGCTAAGGGTCTTCGTTTGAAGGTCATCATGTTTGCATACACTGGACCACATTTGCGTAGGACGATTCGGAGCTGGTAGCTGTGTGCGTCGCATTCGTGGGGGGTGTTCACGTTCGTGGTGTTTTGGGCGCATTGGTCATAGCGTTCGTGAATCTGGATTCGCATTTGCGAAGGAGGTTTTGGTAAAGGCTGGGATTATGATCCCCGAATGCGGAGTGTTGGTTGTGTTCGCAAAGGGTACTGTTGGGTAGTGTATTAAGTTGCCATTTTCGGACTTTGAGCTCATTTTATCATATTTTGAGATTAGAAGCTCGGATTGACGCAAATTTCACCTACTCGGTTGGGTAAGTATTTTTGACTCAAATTTGATTATTATTCATGATTCTATCTTTGATTTCGGCTTTCAATTGGTGAATCTAAGAGGGGAAAATCGAGGGTTTTGGAAAAACTTCTCTAAAATGATAAATGGAGATTTGAACCCCCATTTTGGAGTTGGTTTTGGATGAAACTTGTATATTTGGACTCGTATTCGAATGGGTATTCGAGATTTGTGAGTTTTGGTGGGTTCTAGGATGAGTGCCTGAGTTGACTTTTTTGTTCACATTTGATTAAAGATTTGACCTTTACCGTTTGGGTTTGATTTCTACGATATTATTTTATGTTATTGAGTCATTTTTGGCTGAATTCGAGCTGTTCGGAGGTCTATTTGCATGGGAAGGATTTTTAGAGTATTTATTTGGCTTGTTTGAGGTAAGTATTTTGCCTACCTTAGGTTGAGGGAATTTTTCCTAATAATTATAATTTTTTGATGCATGCGGAGGTGATGTATATATGAGGTGATGAGCGTATATGCATGTTCCATGGGTATTCATGCTTGGGGTAGATTTTAGATTACTCTACGCCTTGTTTGGTTATGTGTCCTACTTTATCCTAGTGTTATTCAATTAATTGACTACCTGAGCATAATAAACAAGGCTAGAGCTAATGTTGAGGCTATTGGTGTCTTAGTTTGAATATGCGAACTACTCTTGAGATTTATGCTAAACTTGACTCGGAGGTAGATACACGTGTGTTACGAATACACATCCGCACTTGTTTTTGATACGGAATCGTATCGAAATCACGGATAATGCAAAAATACACGAGATCAATAGATAGAAGATTAGGTTTTAAAATAGACAAAGACAAGAACCTAACTATGAACTAGTTAGACCCCTTGAATTTACTATGATAAACACTAATCGAGGAAGAACACTCACAAGAAGCACATATTAAGCTAAGAAAAGAATGCAGTCCAAAGCCCCTAGAAGACATATCAAATAGAACAATGAATTGACATTCATATACAAAGGTAATCCAATAGTATGAATATGAACTCATACATGATAAACCTAGCATAGATAATCTAGAAAACATGGTAAATAATGAGAAATAAAAGATACCCTAAACCTCTAGAAATTTGGTCTTTGTTTGTCAATCCATCATCAAAAGGTTCCTTTCAAAATGAGAGGAAGGGACTATTTATACTAGAGTGCTATTTAGGCTAAATAATTAAAATACCCATAGCTTTATAAGACTAGCCTAAATAGATAAATTGCTATATGGACTTCTTAATCTTGACTCCTCGTCACGCACCAACCTTGGGAAGCGCGACCAACGCTCAACCGAGTGGACCCGGTCGAGCAAGCATGTTAGACACATTCTACCCAACTCACTTATAATCAAGAGAAGGCATATTTTCATTTATTAGACACTAGGAAGATAATATATACATTACTAAATCATTTCATTAGTTACATCATTGTTAAGTTTCAAAATACACACATTCTTATGATTGAGTGGAACAAAGTCTAAAATACAATAGAATCCGTTAACCTTTCCAACACCCATATACAACCCACATAGTGTCTACGGAGCCTCTAAAGATACAAAAGAATGTTAATATAGTGCCGGTGATAAGTCCCCTGCTATACCTCAAAATGTGACAACAATATGAACAAAAGATACAATACAGGATCCGGGGATGAAGTAGGGCTCACCGAGTCCACTAGGAAGAGGATGACCCACTAACTGTGATCAATACTGTCTGCTATGGAACCACCTGCATCCATTTAAAGATGTAGCACCACCGGAAAAAAAGGATGTTAGTACTGTCGAATAGTACTAGTATATAAAACTAAAACACCATCTCATAATAAACCATAATACAAGCGAGAAACAGTAATGAGTTCAATAAAAGCTTCAAACAATAATAAAACATCAAGTAAGGATCACATAAGTTCTTAAGTCAATTTCCATCTTATTAGGTTGGGGAAATTTTTATTACCAAAGTACCATAAATCACAATACCACCCTGTTCATACACGAAGTTCGATCACGACCCGATCGGCTAGGTCATCTCATTTGAGACATCAACCATAACCACAATTCCAACTATCATTTCCAGCACAGTCACTGCCATGTGTGTGACATGGTGTTCGATCACGGCCCGATCAGCTAGGACATCTCACTTGAGACATCACCCTTTCAACCAATCATCTCACTTCATACTTCTTTTCTATATTTCTAATTCATTGGCACGAGTGGCCTTGATTATAAAGTCATCCTGGGCACTTGACCGTATTTCATAATTCCAGTTTCTCTTTTTCACATTCAAATATAATTATCATTAACAAAAATAAGGCCTACCATGTAAGACATTAGTACACATATGAGAAAATTTGGGAATCCTAATCATATAGAGGCTTTTCATACAATTTGGCATAACAACCTGTTTTCAATTTTTACATGAGGTCTTAACATTTCTAGCACATATTCTACATTTTGAACACAACCTCACAAGGAAAGATAACATGAAGAAGACTTTAGAATAAATATTGAACATATATCCTTCAACATAATACATTTGGAATAATCAATACTATAATGACAAATTTGGGGACTTACACCAATTACACGAACACCGGGGGATTCGATTCTAAGAAGAAGGGGGTTTAGACAACATACCTCAATTGAGCTCCCTTACACTCTAAAATGTTTCGGGAATCTTAGCAACACCAATCTATTTTAGACATGTAACAAATTGAACTAAAATTAGGGAAATGATCATGGTTCTAGCTCATTTGAGCATTTTATCAACCACCAAGTGTGCATTAAGGTTTTAAGGCCCTTTTATGAAAGACTTCACCATACCACACCCCATTCTTTACAATTTTTAGCTCACCATCCTCTCTATACTCTTTTATCACACATGCATGCAAGATAAACAACTTCCCTACCCAAGAATTGTCTTGCTAATTATCCATTTTTTTGTTCATTTACGAAATTAAGGGCTAGGGTATATATTCTTACCTCTTGGATGAAGACATACAGAATTTATCCTTTTTAATATTCAATGATTTGAGCAAGACTTGATGGATAATTGATTGAGGATCACTCCCCCACTCTAAGCACTCTCTGTCACTCTAAAAGTATTAGGTTTTCCTAGAAAGATGGTCCACAATGCTTATATAACGAGATTGGGTCGGGTTATAAATATTAGAAAAATAGGAGCCCGACACAGATATGCGGTCGCATAATATTTCTGCGGTTCATAGAATGGACTGTATAATTGGCCCTTCGAAGCTTACATTTTTTGCTTCAGTCTGCGATCAGTCTGCGGTCCGCAGACCTGTTCTGTGGTTGCATAATGCGCCGAAGAACCACCATTAGAAAAATCTAAAGGTTGCATATGTGATCAGAGTGCGGCTAGCAAAATAGTTCTGCGATCGCGTAATGGCCTGCAAAAATGACATAAAAAATGGCCCAAAAAACTGCCTCACTCTACGCCCATCCTGCGGCCCGCAGAGTGATTATGCGTCTGCATAATGAGCCGCAGAAACGCTCACTTCTGCAAAACATTTTCCTTTAACTCTTTAACGTACTTTTCAATCCAAAAATTCCAAACCGCGACGAGCTTGCGAGCCGCATAGAATTTACACTATTATTAACCTCTATGCGTACCCCGACATCACGGGATCCCAGTTTTCAAGAAAATTTTTATGGGGCCTTACATTCTCCCCCACTTAAGATCATTCATCCTCGAATGAGGATCAAGGCTCACTATTAGCATCCTATGCAACTCAGTTTTTCGTACCACACACCAGCAACCCAAAATTTGACTAACTCCTTAAATTTCCAAAAACTTTGCTAGAGTTTTCTTTGTAACTGGGCCTATCCACCTGTCAGAGAGCCCCAGAAACACATCCTAAAAACATATACACAATCCCATGACGTAACATAACTCATAACAATATCAACCGTGGGCTCACATACAATATATTTAAAAAAACACCTTTACTTTAACTGAAAAAGTGATACAAAAATCCATAGGCGATAATTTTTATAAAAAGGTTACACAACTTATACAAACAAGTAAGGATACTTCTTTTTCATATCTTCTTCGGCCTCCCAAGTAGCCTCTTCAACCTGCTGGTTCCCCCATAATACCTTTACGGAGGCAATTTCTTTATTCCTCAACTTTCGGACTTGCCTATCAAGAATGGCAACTGGAATTTCTTCATATGACAGTTCTTTATTAACCTCAATGGTCTCAACCAGCACAATAGCTGACAGATCTCCAACTACCTTCTTCAACATAGACACATGGAATACCGGGTGCACTAATGATATCTCGGATGGTAGCTCAAGCTTGTACGCCACCTGACCAATCCTATAAATGATTTTGTACGGCCCGCCATACCTCAGACTCAATTTCCCTTTCTTTCCAAACCGCATTATACCCTTTATGGAGGAAATCTTTAAGAATACCCAATCGTCTTCTTTGAACTCTAATTCTCTGCGACGAACATACAAATAGGATTTGTGACGACTCTGAGCAATTTTAAACCGCTCCTTTATGATCTTAACCTTCTGCATAGCCTGATGCACAAGGTCTGACCCTATCAACTCAGCTTCCCTAATCTCAAACCACCCAATGGGAGATCTACATATCTTACCATATGATGCCTCAAATGGTTCCATATGAATACTAGCATGGAAGTTGTTATAAGAAAACTCTATGAGTGGCAAATGATCATCTCAGCTACCCTTAAAGTCAAGAACACAAGCATGCAACATGTCCTCAAGTGTCTGAATAGTTCGCTATGCTTGCCCATCGGTCTGTGGATGGAAGGTTGTACTAAGATTCACCTGAGTACCCAAACCTTGCTGAAATTTCTTCTAAAAATTGATCGTGAACTGACCCCCTCGATCGGAAATGATAGAAACAGGAGTGCCATATAGCCTGACTACTTCCTTGATATACAACTGACCATATTGTTCTGCTGTGTCGATAGATTAAACTGGCAAGAAGTGTGCTGATTTCGTGAGCCGATCCACAATCACCCAAATTGAGTCAAACTTGTGTGGAGTGCACAATAACCCTACCACAAAATCCATATTAATCATTTCCCACTTCCATATTGGAACTTCTATGTTTTGTGCCAACACACCAGGCCGTTGATGTTGGGTCTTTACTTGCTGGAAATTCGGGCACCTTGCCACGAAGTCTGCCACATTCCTTTTTATGTCATTCCACTAATAGATTTCCTTGAGATCGTGATACATCTTTGTAGAACCTGGGTGCACGGAATACCTAGAAATGTGAGCCTCGATCATGGTTCTTTCCCGAAGACCATCTACATTCGGAACACATAGCCTCCCTTGTTACCTTAGTGTACAATCATTCACGTGAAGAGTGAAAGCCATAGTTTTATGTTTATGAATCCCCTCCTTCAGTTGTACCAACAATGGATCGTCGTACTGCTTCTCTTTGAATTCCACCACAAGCAATGATTCATCCCTATTTTGCATAATTACCCCTCCTTCACTAGAGTCCACAAGACGAACTCCCAAACTAGCTAGCTGGTGAACCTCCTGGCCAACGACCTTTGACATGCCTCCAAGTGAGCCAAACTACCCATAGATTTCCGGCTAAGAGCGTCCGCCACAACATTGGCCTTCCCTGGGTGATATAGAATATTGATGTCGTAATGCTTGAGTAACTCAAGACATATTCTCTGCCTCAGATTCAGATACTTTTGTTTGAAAATATACTGAAGGCTCTTGTGGTCAGTGAATACATCCACATGGACCCCATACAAATAATGATGCAAAATCTTCAATGCAAAAACCATCGCCCACATGGACCCCATACAAATAATGATGCAAAATCTTCTATGCAAAAACCATCGCCGCAAGTTCTAAGTCATGTGTTGTATAGTTCTTTTCATGATTTTTGAGTTGCCTAGAAGCATAAGCTATAACCTTGCTGTGTTGAATTAGCACACACCCAAGCCCGATCCTTGGAGCATCGCAATATACCACAAATCCATCTGTACCCTCTGGCAGGGTCAACATCGGCGCCGTAGTCAATCTCGATTTCAACTCCTGGAAGCTCCTTTCACAAGCATAGGACCATTGGAACTTAACCGCTTTCTGAGTCAATTTAGTCAACAGAGAGGCAAGAGTAGAGAACCCCTCCACAAACTTCCTATAATACCCTTCTAAGCCCATGAAGCTGCGAATCTCGGTTGGCGTTGTAGGTCTAGGACAATTATTCAGTGTTGCAATCTTTTGAGGATCAACCTTGATTCCTTATCTGGAGACAACATGACCCAAGAAAATGATAGATTCGAGCCAAAATTCACATTTTGAAAATTTCACATACAATTGGTCCTGATGAAGAATCTGCAAAACGACCCTGAGATGATCGACATGGTTCTCTCGACCTCGTGAATACACAAGAATATCATCAATAAACACTATCACAAAGGAGTCGATAAAAGGCTCGAAAACCCGATTCATGAGATCCATGAAAGCTGCCGGGGCATTTGTTAGCCCAAAAGACATTACTAGAAATTCAAAGTGCCCATATCGGATCCTGAAAGTTGTTTTCGGAATATCTTGCTCCCTGATCTTCAATTGGTGATAACTGGATCGTAAATCAATTTCGCAGAAGTACTTAGCACCTTGTAAATGATCAAACAAATCATCTATTCTTGGTAATGGGTACTTGTTTTTGATTATGACTTTGTTGAGCTGTCGGTAGTCAATACACATCTTCAGTTATCCATATTTTTTCCTCACGAAGAGAACCGTTGCGCCCCATGGTGACACACTCGATCGAATGAAACCTTTCTCTAACAAATCCTTCAATTGTTACTTTAGCTCCTTCAGTTCTGCTGGTTCCATCCTGTAGGGAGAAATAGATATAGGCTATGTGCGTGGCATCACATCAATCCCAAAATCAATCTCCCTATCTGAAGGAATCCCAGGGAGCTCATCAGGAAAGACCTGTGGAAATTCATTCACAACTAGCACAGACTCGAGTGTAGGTGCCTCAGCATCGGTGTCCGTAACCCGAACCAAGTGATAGATACACCCCTTATTAATCATTTTCGTGGCCTTAAGGTAAGAAATAAACCTACCTTTTGGCGTCACATTATCCCCCTTCCACTCAACAACTGGTTCATTTGGAAATTCAAACCTCATAGTTCTAGTTCAACAATAGAGCTTAACAAAACATGAATAAAGCCAATCCATTCCCATAATTACATCAAAATCAACCATCCCTAATTCAATGAGATTGTCCACGGTGTCCCGACCACATACCGTGACAACACAACCTCTATAAACTCGTGTGGCTATAATAGACTCGCCAACCAGAGTAGATACAGAGAACGACTTATGAAGCTGTTCCGGTTCTATCCCAAATTCCATAGCAACATAAAAGGTAACATAGGACAAGGTGGAACCGGGATCAATAAGAGCATATACATCATGAGATTGGACATTCAGTATACCTGTGACAACATCTAGAGAAGTCTCTACACTCTGGCGATCACTCATAGTATAGCAATGGCTGGCTCATCCTGAATTTTGCACACCACCCTTAGTTGCACCATGCCGTGCTGGTGCTAGGGTGCCTCGAGCTGGAGGGGTGTTGAAGATGTAGCAGCTGCAGGACTGGATGGCTGTGTTGTGCCCCTGTCCGCACCATGGCAGGAGGAACGATACTCCCTCTGAATATGAACCCTCATTCCGCACCCGTAATAAACAGGCGGGTCCATGTAGAAGATTCCCAATGCATCCTCCCACACTTGAGGCATAGGGGCCTCCGCTGCTGCTGGAATCTCCCTTCTGATCTTTCTGATGGTGGGACCCCCTGCTGCCCTGATTGGGCCTGAAGCAGCTCCCCTACTGCTGACTGTGCCCTACTGGCTGTGCACTAGTTAAAGACTGAGCATAAGACTGGGATGACCCTCCCCTAAAAGTTGATCTTCCCCCACAAATTGACTCCCCGAAGTTGCCCACGGAACATGCCTTGCTGTTACTTTCTCGCTCCATTTTGTTCTTCAACTTCGGTTCTCTGTAGCTTGAGAAAATGCTACCATCATCCCATAGTTCATATCTAAATTTAAAGAAGCTGTAGAAGCCTCATTGATAACCAAGGGGATAAGGCCCTATAAAAAATGGCACACTCTAGCCTTCATAGTCGGCAACATGTGAAAAACATATTTTCACAGGCACGCGAACTCCATGTGGTACTCCAACACACTCTTACTTCCTTTCTTAAGGTTCTCAAACTCTGCAGCACGGGCTACCCTAGTCTCGACAGGAAAAAAATGGTCCATGAAGACATCAACAAACTCACTCCACCTCACTGGAGGGCTCCTTTCCTCCCAAGAGTCCTCCCACAACTCAAACCAAGAATAGACCACCCCTTTTAGGTGGTAGGCGGCCAACTCCACTCCCTCCGTCTCAGTAGCGCGCATAACCCAGAGAGTCTTATGCATCTCATCAATGAAGTCCTGTGGGTCCTCTTAGGGATTTTCACCCATGAACATCAGAGGATCCAACTGTAGAAACATGTTCACCTTAGAACCAATAGAATCTCCTTGTTTGCTAGAAGATGTGGGTGCAACATTCGATCTCTAGGCCTGAGAAGCCACTATCTGTGTCAGCATCTGGATAAATCCCCTAAGATCTCCATCATACATACCAGAATCGGAAGCTAGGGATGGAGGTGAAACCGAATAACCAGGTGGAGGAACCCTCTCACCTTCAGTAGGTGTAGGAACTGGTGTGGCCTGGCCAGGTGTAGTGGAATCAGGTAGTGTAGTAGTCGGGGGATTATCCCCACCCCTCGGGTATTCACCCGCATCATCAAATAAAGGGTCAACTGCCACTCCTGAGGCAGCATTGGCTCCTTGTCCAGTTCTTGCTCTCTTCTTAGGTGCCATATACTGAAATTTAAAGGAATGCACAAGTCAGAGGAGGAACTATTGCACAATCAGTTTCATTGCACGATCCCGAATATCAAAGAAGGGTATTGTTCCTAAATGTCCAAGTAGCCTCCACCTTATAGATGTGGTTGGCAACACACCGATAATAAGGACTCTACTAGACACGTCTCTGAGACATCCTAGGGCACTTTAAAACCTTAGGCTCTGATACCAAGTTTGTCACACCCCAACCTCATGAAGCGCGACCAGTGCTCAACCGAGTGGACCCGGTCGAGCAAGCCTGTTAGACACTTTTTACCAAACTCACTTATGATCAAGAGAAGGCATGTTTTCATTAATTAGACAGTAGCAAGATCATATATACATTACTAAATTATTTCATTAGTTACATCATTGTTAAGTTTCAAAATACACACATTCTTATGATCGAGTGGAACAAGAGTCTAAAACACAACATAATCCATTGCCCTTTCTAACACCCATATACAACCCACATAGTGTCTACGGAGCCTCTAAAGATACAAAAGAGTGTTAAAATAGTGCCAACAACAAGGCCCCGATTATACCTCAAAACATGACAACAATATGAACAAAAGATACAATACATGACCCCGGAATGAAGTGGGGCTCACCGAGTTTGCTGGGAAGAGGATGCACCACTATCTATGATCAACACTGTCTGCTAAGGAATCACCTGCATCCATTTAAAGATGCAGCGCCCTCGGCAAAAGGGACGTTAGTACTGTCGAATAGTACTAGTATGTAAAACTAAAACACTATCTCAAAAGAATGAACAATAATACAAGGGGGAAACAGTTATGAGTTCAAAAGAGTTTCAAACAATACTAAAACATCAAGTAAGGATCACATAAGTTCTCAAGTAAATTTCTATCTTATTAGGTTGGGGAATACTTTATTACCAAAACCAAAAATCACAATACCACCGTGTTCTTACACGGAGTCCGATCACAACCCGATCGGCTAGGCCATCTTACTTGACACATCACCCTTTCAATCAATCATCTCACTTCATACTTCTTTTCCATATTTCCAATTCATTGGCACGAGTGGCCTTAATTATAAAGTCATCCTTGGCACTTGGCTGTATTTCATAATTCTAGTTTCTCCTTTTCACATTCAAATATACTTATCATCAACAACAATAAGTCCTACCATGTAAGGCATTAGTACACATATGAGAAAACTTGAGAATCCTAAGCACATAGAGGCTTTTCATACAATTTGGCATAACAACCTGTTTTCAATTTTTACATTAGGTCTTAACATTTCTAGCACATATTCTACATTTTGAACACAACCTCACAAGGCCAGATAACTTGACGAAACATTTAGAATAAATATTGAACATATATCCTTCAACACCAATACATTAGGAATAATCAATTCTATAATGACATATTTGGGGACTTATACCAATTGCACGAACACCGGGGGATTCGATTCTAAGAAGAAGGTGGTTTAGCCAACATACCTCAATTGATATCCCTTACACTCTAAAATGTTCCGGGAATCTTAGAAACACCAATATATTTTAGACTTATAACAAATTGAACTAAAATTAGGGAAATGATCATGGTTCTAGCTCATTTGAGCATTTTATCAACCACCAAGTGTGCGTTAAGGTTTTAAGGCCCTTTTATGGAAGTCTTCACCATCCCACTGTCACGCCCCAAATCCGCGGGATGTGACCGTATCTCAATCGAGTGAACCCGGCCGAGCAAGCCTACTAGACACACTCTACCCGACTCACTTGCGATCAAGAGGAAACATGATTTCATCAATTAGACGATGGGTAAAACTTCTAGTGCATTACTAAGCCGATTCATTAAGTACATCATTAAAAGTTTAAAGCGCATGTATATCACAATTTGATGAAACATAAATCAAAAGTGTAAACACAATTCACAGACCTCCCCCAAAACCCTTACTCGGCCCACCATAATTTCTACAGATCCTTCTATAGATACAAAAGATAATTTTCACAAAACGCCGGTGACAAGGCACCGAATTTACCTTAGCATGTAACATAAAAACAAAAGAAGAACATCTTCATCCCTTGGAAGAGAAGGGGCTCACCAAAGTTACTAAGGAGAGGAAACACTGCTAGCTGTGACCGACACTGTCTGCTAAGGGATCACCTACATCCATTCAAAGATGTAAAACCGCCGGAAAAAAGGGGTGTTAGTACCATCGAATAGAACTAGTACGTATAATTTAAAACCCATCATCTTAGAAAATAAAATAAATCAACAAAATGGAAGGAAAGTTAATCACTAATCAAGATAACATAGGCAACACCTCAATCATCAAATAGGAAATCACTTAAGCCATCAAGAGAAGTCAATATAATTTAACTTGGCCGTCGATAGCATTACCATCTTATCATGCACACTACCACCGTACCTTTATACGAAGTCCGATCACGACCCGATCGACTAGGTCGTCTCCCTTGGAGACATGTATCCATAATACAATTTCCTGGTTCAATTTCAATTCAGTTCATAGCATAGTACCACCATGTGTGCGGCATGGTGTCCGATCTCGGCTCGAGTGGCTAGGCTGTCTTACTCAAGACATTAAAATTTTATCAATCATCACATCTCTCATTTCATGCACATATTCAATTTGGTAAATGCTGGTGGCCACAATTATTAATTCATGATTGGCACTTGGCCGCATCTCACAACTCAAGTTCATTCCCACACATTTCCCATTATTACCAATTCCATAAGAAAATCGGGTAGTGCATACATCAAGTACGGATGAGAACAACATGAATCATGAGCATGTAGAGGCTGTCACTTTCTATGGAAACTTAACATATTTTCCACGACTCCAATACATTATTAAGTAACAATCATAGCATGATGGGGAGACTTTGAATGCAAGTTACACATAGACTTCACTACACAAGCATGTTACGATGTCATCCGCTACATCAATCAAGATTCACAACTTACGCCAAATCGTTAGGGCACCATGGGAGTCCGATATTTAGGAAGGGGGGGGGGGCTTAGCCATACATACCTCAATTATGCTTCTTTAGGCTCTACAATTACCCGGAACTCGTAAAAATATCAATCTATTTGGTAAGGTGACAAATGGAACCAAGATTAGGAAATCGATCATAATTGCCACAAAGTCTGCCACGCTCCTCTTTATGTCATTCCACTAGTAGACTTCTTTGAGATCATGATACGTATTTGTAGACTCTGGATGCACGGAATACCTAGAAGTATGAGTTTCCGCCATGATTCTTTCCCGAAGACCATCCACGTTTGGGACACATAGTCACCCTTGGTATCGCAGTGTATCATCATCCATACTAAGAGAAAAAGCTGAGGTCTTGTGTCTTTGGATCCCTCCATCAGTTGTACTAACAATGGATCATCATATTGCTTTTCCTTGACTTCTACCACAAGTGACGATTCTGCCCTATTCTGCATAATTACTCCTCCCTCATTAGAGTCCACAAGACGAACCCCCAAACTAGCTAACTGGTGAACCTCCTGGGACAATGACCTTTGACAAGCCTCCAAGTGATCCAAACTACCAATGGATTTCCGACTGAGAGCATCCGCCACTACATTAGCCTTCCCCGGATGATATAAAATATCAATGTCATAGTCCTTAAGCAACTCAACCACCTTCTCTGCCTCAGATTAAACTCCTTCTGTTTGAAAATGTACCGAAGGCTCTTGTGGTCTGTGAATACATCCACGTGGCCCCCATAAAAATAATGTCGCCAAATCTTTAGTGCAAAAACCATCACTGCAAGCTCTAATTCATGAGTTGGATAGTTCTTTATGATTCTTAAGTTTCCTTGAAGCATATGCTATAACCTTACCATGTTGCATCAATACACACCCAAGACCGATCCTTGAAGCATTGCAATATACCATAGAACCTTCTGTACCCTCCAGCAGGGTCAACACCGGCGCTGTTGTTAATATTGACTTCAATTCCTGGAAGCTCTTCTCACAAGCATCAGACCATTGGAACTTTACCGCCTTCTGTGTCAATTTAGTCAATGGGGCAGTAAGAGTAGAAAACCCCTCCACAAATCTCCTATAATATCCGGCCAAACCCAAGAACCTGCGAATCTCTACTGGAGTGATAGGCCTAGGCCAATCCTTTACCACTGTAATATTTTGAGGATCAACCTTAATTCCTTCTCTGGAGACGACATGTCCCAGAAATGTAACAGATTCAAGCCAAAATTCACATTTTTAGAACTTCGCATCCAACTGGTGCTGATGAAGAGTCTGCAGAACAACCCTGAGGTGGCCAACATGATCTTCTCAGCTCCAAGAATACACAAGAATATTGTAATGAACACTATCACAAAGGAGTCTAGGAAAGGCTTGAATACTCGATTCATAAGATCCATGAAAGTTGTCGGGGCATTTGTCATCCCGAAAGACATTACCAAAAACTCAAAGTGCCCATACCGGGTTCTGAAAGCTGTTTTCCGAATATCCTGCTCCCTTATCTTCAATTGATGATACTCGGACCACAAATAAATTTTGGAGAAGAACTTAGCACCTTGCAATTGATTAAACAAATCGTCTATCCTTAGCAATGGGTATTTATTTTTGATTTTGACTTTGCCGATAGTTAATACACATTTGTAGCGATCCATCTTTCTTTTTGACAAAGAGGACCGATGCGCCCCAAGGCGACACACTCGGTCGGATGAAACCCTTCTCTAAAAAATCCTTCAGTTGTTCCTTTAACTCTTTTAATTCCGCCGACGCCATTCTATAAGGTGGAATGGATATAGGCCGTGTGTCTGGCATCACATCAATCCCAAAATCAATCTCCCTGTCTGGAGGAATACCAGGGAGATCATCCGAAAAGACATCAGGGAATTCATTTACAATTGGCATGGATTCAAGAGTAGGCACTTCGGCATCGGTGTCCGTAACTCGAACCAGATGATAAATACACCCCTTCTTGATCAAATTCGTGGCCTTAAGGTAGGAAATAAACCTACCCATTGGAACAACATCATTCCCCTTCCACTCGACAACTGGCTCGTCTGGAAACTCAAGCCTCATTGTTCTCGTTCGGCAGTCGAGCTTGGAAAAACACAAATAAAGCTAATCCATCCCCATTATTACATCAAAATCAACCATCCCTAATTCAATGAGATGGGCCATGGTATCCCGACCATGCACCATGAAAACACAATCTCTATAAACCTGTGTGGCCGTTATAGAGTCGCCAACCAGAGTAGATACAGAGAACGACTCATGAAGTTGTTACGTCTCTATCCCAAAACTCATAGCAACACAATGAGTAACATAATACAAGGAATATCCAGGATCAATGAGAGCATATACATCATGAGATTGGACAATTAATATACCTGTGACAACATCTGGAGAAGCCTCTGCACACTGTCGACCACTCATATCATAGAATCGACTAGATCCTCCCGAACTCTGTGCACCACCTTTAGCTGCACCACGCCCTGCGGGTGCTGGAGTACCTCGAGCCAGTGATGGTGCTGAGGATGTAGTAGCTGTTGGACCGGATGACTGAGATGTTCCCCTACCCGCACCCTGGTGAGATACTCGACAATGCCTCTGAAGGTGGCCCCTTATCCCATACCCATAACATACGGGCAAATCCATGTAGCAAATCCCTAAGTGCATCTTCCTGCACCTGGGACATGGGGGCCTCTACTACTGCTGGGATCTTCCTACCGACCGACCCTGTTGGTGGGGTCCCTGCTGCCCTGACCGGGCCTGAAACGACATTAGTGTTATTATTGTCTGGGCCTTGATGGCGGTGCACTGGTTGAGGAATGTGCAACAGACTGGGACGGATCTTGTGACCCTCCCCTGAAAGTTGTTCTCCTATCACTAGACGACTCCCCGAAGTTGCCCGCTGATCAGTCCTTGCTGCTACCTTCTCGCTCCATCCTGTTCTTCAATTTACGCTTCTCCGTGGCCTGGGAAAATGCCACCATCTTCCCATAGTTCATATCCGAATTCAAGGCAGCTGTAGTAGCCTCATTGATAGTCAAAGAACAAAGTCCCTGAACAAACCGGCGAACTCTGGCCTCCATAGTAGGCAACATGTGAACAACATACTTGGACAGTCGTGCAAACTCCATGTGGTATTCCTACACACTCTTACTACCTTGATTTATATTCTCGAACTCCTCTGAATAGGATGCCCTTGTCTCAGCAGACAGGAAATGATCAACAAAGGCATCAGAAAACTCACTCCATGTCGCCAGAGGACTCCCCTCCTCACAAGAATCTTCCCACAACTCAAACCATGAATAGGCCACCCCTTTTGGACGGTAGTCACCTAGCTCCACTCCTTCTGTCTCGGTTGCACGCATAACTCTGAAGGCCTTGTGCATCTCGTAAATAAAGTCCTGGGGATCCTCCTCGGGGTTTGCACCCGTGAACACCGGAGGATCTAATTGAAGAAATCTGTTCACTCTAGAACCAGTAGAATCTCCTAGCCGGCCAGAAGGGTTGGGTGACATGTTTGATCTTTGGGCTTGGGAAGCCATTATCTGGGTCAACATCTGTATGGATCCCCTGAGGTCCTTATTATTAACACTACGGCCACAGGCTGGGGCTGGAGGTGGAACCGGGATATCGGTAGGAGGGATCGTTGCACCCTTGGTAGACGTAGGAGCTGGTGCGATCTGTTCCAGTGCAGATGAATTAGGAAGGGAAATAGTTGGGGGATTTTCCTCTCCTGCGCCATCTAATGAAGGAGTGGCATTGGATTCTTGGCCAACTCTTGCTTTCTTAGGTGTCATTAGCTGAAAGTCAGAACAATGCACGAGTTAAAAAGGGGAAACACACACATTCTGCTCTATCGCACGATATAGAACAACAAAGAAGGGTATTATTCCTAAATGTCCAAGTAGCCCCCTAATTATAGATGTGGTCGACAACACACCGATAAGAAGGGCTCTACTAGACACGGCTCCGAGACATCCTAGGACACTTTAAAACCTAAGGCTCTGATAACAATTTTGTCACACCCCAAATCTGTGGGATACGAACGGCGCTCAACCGAGAGAACCCGGTCAAGCAAGCCTTCTTGACACAATGTACCCGACTCACTTGCGATCAAGAGGAAACATGATTTCATCAATTAGACAATGGGGAAAACTTCAAGCGCGTTACTAATCCGATTCATTAAGTACATAATTAAAAGTTTAAAGTGCATGTATATCACAATTTGATGAAACATAAATCAAAAGCGTAAACACAATTCACAACGTAACGACTCGACCGGTCGTTCCGTGAGATTAGCCTCGTTTCCCCTGTTTTAGATTTTCTATGTGCTAGTTAACCTAATTATGATTTTTTGGGTCGGTTGGTTCGGGTTCGGGGTGGTCGTGGTGAGAACTGAGACGCTTAGTCTCTTGAATTGGCTTAATAGTTGGAAAAGACAACTGAGAGTTGACTTACTGATAAACGACCTCGAAATGTAGATTTTATGGCTCGGATAGCTTCGGTAGGTGATTTGGGACTTAGGAGTGTGTTCGGGATATGGTTTTGATGTCCGGTGTAGAATTAGGCTTGAATTGGCGAAAGTCAGTTTTTAGCGATTTTTGATCGGCAGTGGAAAATAGGCTATCGGGGTCGGAATGGAATTTCGGGAGTTGGAGCAGGTTTGTAGTGTCATTTTGGATGTGTGTAAATTTTCAGGTCATTCGGACGTGTTTTGGTTGGTTTTGGCATCATTGGCGAAATTTAGAAATCTATAAGTTCATAGGCTTGAATCCGATGTGATCTTGGTGTTTTAGCGTTGTTTCGGGTGTTCTGAGGGTTCGACTAACTCCGGTGATCATTTATGACTTGTTTGTATTTTTGGTTGGGGTCCCGAGGGGGCTTGGGTTGATTTCGGATAGCCATCGGGGTATTTTAAGTTGGAAAATAGCAGCTGATGCTGCAGGTGCTGGTGTTACCGCACCTACGCATAGGGGACCACAGGTGCGGGCCGGCAGAAGCGGACGTCTCATTACAGATGCGATTTTTGGTGGGTTGGAGGAGTTCCACAGGTGCGAGGTTTTTACCGCACATGCGAACCCGCATATGCGAAAGTTTGATCGCAGGTGCGGAGATTAGGCCTTTAAGAATTTTCCGCAGGTGCGCACCTACGACCGCAGGTGCGCGTAAGTGGCCGCAGGTGCGGAACCACTGGGCAGGTAGTATAAATTTCAGCCTTCGCGAATTTTTGGCTCATTATTCATATTTTGCATGCGGGTTGAGGCTTTTGGGAGCAGATTGAAGAGGGATTTCGAGGGTCTTCTGTGGAGGTAAGTTTCTTGGACTAAAAACTCGATTTTATGTTGTTATTTGACGGATTAGGCTTGGAATTAGTGGAATTTAATGGCATAAATTGGGGGTTTAGGGCTTGGGAAATTGAGACTTATAATTAAGGAATTTAGGGGTCAATTGTGGTCGGATTTTGATGCATTTTATATGTGTAGACTCGAGAAAGGATAAGTATTCTTGTGATGCAATTTTTATAGAATTTCGAGACATGGGCCTGAGGGCCGAGTTTGGCCAATTTCGGGAATTTTGGTTAAAATTGATAGTTTTCGAGTAGGCTTTGCTGCTTTAGCATATATAGATGATATTAATCTGGTTAGGCTAGATTCGGAGCAGTCGGGAGCCGATTCGAGAGGCAAGAGCATTGCAGATTAGTATTTGGGCCGGTTTGAGGTAAGTAATGACTGTAAATCGTGTCCTGAGGGTATGAAACCCCAGACTTCTTATTTTCTCACTATTTTTGGAGTGGCGCAAATGCCGGATGACGAGTGTGTGGCGTGCACTAATTTTTGGATTTGGACTTGGTCCTTTCCGCGACAACTATTGAGTTGCGTATTTACTTTAAATCATATGTTAAATCGTGTTTTAAAACTATTGCTATATTTGGGCTGTAAGCCATGTTTGGGGCCTTGCGCCGACTTATTTAGACCCCTTGGGGGCTTTTACTGTTATTTCCTCACTGTGTTGACTTATGATTTACACTCATTCATATTATGTTTAACTGTTTTCGAAACTCAGCCTTATTTACACTATTTCTGAGATACAAAATGATGTTTTGGGTCGAGTACCCCGTTTTACTAATAGCCCGAGCGGCTTACTGAGAGTTTCTGACTGAGTGAGGCCGAGGGCCTGATTGTGAGGATATGAGATGCCACGAGGTGGTTTGATATTAGCGCTTGGGCTGAAGGAGCCCCTCCGGAGTCTGTACACACCCCCAGTGAGCGCATGTACCTACTGAGTGCGAGTGCCGAGTGATGAGTGATTGGGAGGCATGAGTGACAGTAAGGTTGCCCCAGGGGCTGATACTGAGTGATTGTGAGGTATGCTGAGCGACTGCTTCTGAGTGATGATTTGCCCGAGGGGCGATTTTTGATACATGTTTGGGCCCAAGGGGCTATTTATTATTTATTTCATTTTACACTAAACTCTTCGGGTATTTTTCTGAAATTGTTGGAAAACACACTTTTCAAAGGATATTACTGAAGTTGGTTTTTAAAGCATGTTGATTTAATGTATACACTGTTGGAAAGAAAGGCTGTGCTTATTGCGAATTGATGATTTGATCTTATGCGTTTCTTACTGCTTAGACTTGATTTACTTTCATTACTACTGAGTTGGCGTACTCACATTAATCCCTGTACCCCTATGTGCAGATACAGGTGCTGGTACCGACCGCTAATTTTTTTCCTTCATGTGGAGCTAGAGTTGGGACTTCGAGGTAGCTGTTCAGCGTCCACAACATCTCTTTTCCCATTTCTTGTTTTTTATTTAGATCCTCATTCCGAGTCTTGATGTATTATGACAGTAGGGTTATTTTGTTCTACTATTAGATGCTCATGACGGTTGACTCCAGGTTTTGGGGTAGTGTATAAACTGTTTTATTCATTTTTCTTTTTTTGTTGTTGTGAACTGCTTAAACGAAAGAATTTTGTGATATATTGGAACCGTTTTGGAAATTATGAAAATATTATGTGAGTATGTGATTGTTGGCTAGCCCAGTTCTATGTTAGGCGCACAGAATTCCCTCAAAACCCTTACTCATCCCACCACAATGTTTACGGAGCCTTCTATAGATATAAAAGATAATTTTAACAAAATGACGGCGACAAGGCCCTGACTATACCTTAACTTGTAACATAAAAACAAAAGAAGAACATCTTCATCCCCTGGAAGAGAAGGGGCTCACCAAAGTTACTGAGCAGAGGAAACGCTGCTAGCTGCGACCGGTACTGTCTGCTAAGGGATCACCTACATCTATTCAAAGATGTAGTGGCCCCGGCAAAAAGGGGCGTTAGTACCATCGAATAGTATTAGTACATATAACTTAAAACCCATCTTCTTAGAAAAGAAAATAAATCAATAAAATGCAAGGAAAGTTAATCACTAATCAAGAGAACATAGGCAACACCTCAAGCATCAAATAGGAAATCACTTAAGCCATCAAGAGAAATCAATATAATTTAACTTGGCCATCGCTATCATTACCATCTTATCATCCACACTACCACTGTACCTTTATATGGAGTCCGATCACGACCCGATCAACTAGGTCGTCTCCCTTGGAGACATTTATCCATAATACAATTTCCTGGTTCAATTTCAATTCGGTTAATATCACAGTACCACTATGTGTGCGGCATGGTGTCCGATCTTGGCCCGATCGGCTAAGCCGTCTTACTCAAGACATTAAAATTTTATCAATCATCCCATCTCTCATTTCATGCACATATTCAATTTGGTAAATGCTAGTGGCCACACTTATTAATTCATGATTGGCACTTGGTCGCATCTCACAATTCAAGTTCCTTCCCACACATTTCCCATTATTACCAATTCCATAAGAAAATCGTATAGTGCAAACATCAAGTACGGATGAGAACAACATGAATCATGGGCATGTAGGGACTGTCACTTTCTATGGCAACGTAACATATTTTCCACGACTCCAATACATTGTTAAGTAACAATCATAGCATGATAGGGAGACTTCGAATGTAAGTTACACATAGACTTTACTACACAAGCACGTTACGATGTCATCTACTACATCAGCAAGATTCACAACTTACACCAAATCGTAAGGGCACCATGGGGGTCCGATATCTAGGAAGGGGGGGGGGGTTAGCCATACATACCTCAATTGCGCTTCTTTAGGTTCTACAATTACCCAGAAATCTCAATCTATATTATATTGTAAGGTGACAAATGGAACCAATATTAGGAAATCGATCATAATTTCTAGCTCACTTGAGCATTTTATCATACAGCATGTGTTCATTAAGGTCCGGTGGCTCTTTTATGGAAGATTATACCAGCCCATTCTCCATCCTTAGCCATTATTAGCCTACATTGTTCCTAAGCCCCCTCACCACCCATGCATGCAAGACAATTTACCCCAAGCCCATGAATTATCTAAGTAGTTACTCATCTTTAGAAGATATTCAAAAATTGTTGGGTTAAGCTTAGATTCTTACCTGCAATGTGAAAGCTTTCTTGATACTCTTCAAAGACTTAGCACAAATTGATGGATTTTGGGTGTTAGTTAGCTTCCTTCCCTTAGAACTCTCTCTCTCTCTCTCTCTCACTCTCACTCTTACTCTAAAATGTAGTAGAAATGATTCTAACTGATCAGGAAGGGGTATTTTAATGATATATGGTCGGGTTTTATAATGACAAAAATGGTGCCCCGACACATGTATGCGACAAAGATTCCGCAGAAATGAACTTTAAAACTTGAAATAACTGACTGTGTATGCGACCATTATGCGGTCCGCATACTCGTTCTACGGTCGCAAATTGCACCGCAAAACTCCCTTCGCAAAAAACTCAGGGAGATTATGCGATCAATATGCAGTTTGCATAATAATTATGCGACCGCATAATCGACCGCATAACTGGCCTCAAAATTGGCCAGCTTCTTGATTCACTCTGCGGCCATTATGCGATCCACAGAATGATTATGCGACCGCATAATGGGTCACAAAAACACACTCATTTTAAAACATTTTCCTTTACTCCAAAAATGTATTTTTCAATCCAAAAAGTTCGAATCGCGGATCAAAACATATGAATCTAATCTTGACCTCACGAAGTACCGGGTTTCTAGGTAAAATTTATGAGGCCTTACACTCACACCCCATTCTTTACATTTTTTATCTGACCAACCTCCCTATACTCTTTTATCACACATGCATGCAAGATAAACAACTCCCCTGCCCAAGAATTGTCTTGCTAATTACCCTTTTTTTTGTTAATTTATGAAATTAAGGGATATGGTACAGATTCTTACCTCTTGGATGAAGACTTAATGAATTTCTCCTTGTTAATATTCAATTATTTGAGCAAGAATTGATGGATAATTGATTGAAGATCACTGCCCCACTCTAAGCACTCTCTCTCACTCTAAAAGTATCAGGTTTTCTAAGAAAAATGATCCACAATGCTTATATAACGAGATTGGGTTGGGTTATAAAAATTATAAAAATAGGAGTCTGACACTGATGCGACCGCATAATGCTTCTGCAGTCCGCAGAATGGGCCGCATAATTGGCCCTTCGGAGCTTACATTTTTTGCTTCAGTCTGCGATCAGTTTTCAGTCTGCAGACCTGTTCTGCAGTCGCATATTGCACCGCAGAACCACCATCAGAAAAATCTCAAGGTTGGATATGCGATCAGAGTGCGACCCACGAAATGTATGCGGTCGCATAATGGGCTGCAAAAATGATATAAAAAATGGCCCAAAAAACTGCCTCACTGTATAGGGCTAAAATCGGAGAGCCCGACTTTATGGTCACGTTGAAGCTTAGAAGACTCGAAGGCCCAAGCTCTAGTATCAATACACATCGGAGGTCCTCAACCTCGAGGCGGTCCATATCGAAGGTCCTCGGTCTCGAGGTAATCCACATCGTAGGTCCTCGACCTCGAGGCAATGCATATCGAAGGTCTTCGAACCCGGGATAGTGCATATTTTAAGGCAACATAGAAAGGCGGGAAATTACCAAGGGACACGTGCTCAAAGATGAAGAAAGTGCACAAAATAGTACATGTCCGTACCGTGGCATTAAACGACTGTACCAGCCATATCTCTTTACATTAAATAGCTGTACCAACTATATTTCTTGGCAATAATTACACATGTACTATGTTGGGATTTCCCCTTCTTATATAAAGGGGACCTTTGTCACTTGGTAACACACATGATATTCAATACAAGAACAACAACATTCTCTACTCTCTAATAAAATCATTCTCAACAATTGTCTCACTAAATTATTGCTTCTCATTTATTGTGTTCTTGAGTTATTCTTCATTTATTGCTTATTATTGGTCATAAATAGGCCAACCTTAAAGCATTCAACACTGTGATACAATTATCGATAGCCCCTAATCAAGCTTCTCGAGATCAATCTCGAGCTCAAGCTCGACCTCGAGGCCTGCCCGACCACCATCGAGACTGGCCTCTTCGATACCTGGTTTGCGCAACTTCATTTTTCATGCTTCATACTCAGCATCTACTGTCTAAAAAACCGGTATTAAAATAGATCACATATTTTTAGGACCACATAATCAAATATAATTTTAATTACCATTTTCACGGTAAAACAGTTTGGCGCCCACCGTGGAGCTAAAAATAATAGTGGTTGTTTCAGTGCTGGTTTTCCAAAACACAAGTGATTCTTCACACTTTTTTTCCCAAGAATCTTTAATTTCAGGTCAAAAAATGTCTAACTCAGTGAATGCACGTGAAAAAATGATCCTGAGGAACGCGGACCACAAGAACCCGTGCTCAAGCGGGATAAAGTGCCCACCGCCACGAAAGAGTGAACTCAAAGTTGTATACTTAAAAAAAACTATTGTGTACAGGGAAGAGGATGTCGAAGCATTGTCCTAACCACATAGTGATGCGGTGGTAATCTCTTTCCTCTTGAATAGTGTTCACATTAAGTGTGTGCTCGTGGATCCAGGTAGCTCAGCTAATATAATCAGATTCGGGGTAGTGAAGAATCTCAAGTTGCTTGGCCAAATCGCACCCGATTCTAACACCCTCAGAGGATTTAACATGGAGAGAAAAATGACGAAGGGGGAAATCGTCCTCCTAGTCGATGTGTCTAGTACAGTTCGAAGTACCAGGTTTCATGTCATCGAAAGGGACACGAGATACAATGCCCTTCTGGTAAGGCCATGAATACACAGTATCAGGGTGATACCATCGACTCTCCACCAGATGTTGAAATTCCCAACCGCAAATGGCATAAAAATGGTGGATAGGGAGCAGCACACGACAAAAGAAATGTTCGCAGTGCAGGACGTGGCGCCAGAGCCCATATGTTCCACCTCCGAGGAGTTAGAATATAAAATGGCCCCCGGGAATGACGAGGAATACTTCCTCACCCACGAACCTTCGTTGCCCACGAAGAATCGGATGGAACAAGATCCACGATCGAAGATCTGGAACAGGCCGTTCTGATGAAATATCTACCAGATCGAAAGGTATACCTGGGAATGGGGCTAACCCCCGAACACAGGAAAGAACTCATTCAATTTCTTATTGGAAACATTTATTGCTTTGCTTGGTCCCACTTGGATATGACATGGATCTCCCCGGAAGTAACCACCCATCGACTGAGCATCGACCCTAGGTTCAAACTGGTGAAGCAAAAAAGGAGGCCTCAGTATGAAATAAAGCATGCGTTCGTCAAAGACGAGGTAACAG
Organism: Nicotiana paniculata; assembly: GCA_005239505.1. NCBI lineage: Eukaryota > Viridiplantae > Streptophyta > Magnoliopsida > Solanales > Solanaceae > Nicotiana > Nicotiana paniculata. Next base: position 23,396 of record ML350529.1, on the reverse strand, counting down.
AACTCCTCAGAATAGGGTCCATCAGGTAAGTAAAGTATCCCGAGGTGGTTGGCCAATATAGTAGTGGTCCCCAAGAAAGGGAACAAGTTAAGAATGTGCGTAGATTATAAAGATTTACATAAATCATGCCCTAAAGATTCATTCCCACTGCCCAACATCGATCAATTGATTGATGCCACGGCCGGCCATGAGATTCTCACCTTTCTCGATGCCTACTCCGGGTATAATCAGATTCATATGAACCCTGAGGAAAGGGAAAAGACTTCGTTCGTCACAAAGTATGACACATATTACTACAATGTAATGCCCTTCAGGCTAAAAAACACAGGGGCCACGTACCAACGCCTAGTTAATAAGATGTTCGAACATCAAATAGGCAAATCCATGGAATTTTACATTGATGACATGCTGGTTCAGTCTCTGCACGCAGAAGACCATTTGACTCATTGGCAGGAAACTTTCGACATCCTTAGGAGCTACAACATTAAGCTCAACCCCGAGTGCGCCTTCGGCGTAGGTTCAGGAAAATTCTTAGGCTTCATGGTATCAAACCGGGGGATTAAGATCAACCCCGAAAAAATCAAGGCCATCGAAGAAATCATGGTGGTAAACAACGTAAAGGCCGTACAACGGTTGACTGGGCAGATAGCAGCACTGGGCCGATTCATCTCGAGGTCATCAGATCGGAGCCATCATTTTTTCTCTCTACTCAAAAAGAAAATGACTTTGAGTGGACGCCGAAGTGCCAACGTGCTTTGGAGGAATTGAAACGGTATCTCTTGAGCCCGCCTTTGCTCCACACCCCCAAAGGAGGGTGAAACCTTATACCTGTACCTAGAAGTATCCGAGGTAGCGGTAAGTGGCGTGCTGGTTCGAGATGAGCAAGGTATGCAATTCCCTGTCTACTATGTAAGTCAAACCCTGGGAGATGCTGAAACCAGGTATCCAACACTTAGAAAAATTAGCTCTTGCATTAATAAGTGCATCTCAAAAATTGAAACCTCATTTTCAAAGCCACGGTATATGTGTTTTAACGACATATCCTCTTCGGAATATATTTCATAAACCCGAATTATCGGGCAGGCTGGCCAAATGGGCCATCGAGCTTCAGGGGTACGATATTGAATATCAGTCCCGAACGGCTATCAAGTCCCAAATTCTGGCTGACTTCGTGGCTGATTTTACGCCCTCCCTCGTGCCCGAGGTAAAAAAAGAATTTCTGCTAAAAATGACCTCATCATTGGGGGTGTGGACCTTATTCACCGACGGTGCCTCAAATATGAGAGGATCCGATCTCGACATAATTCTGAAGCGACATGCAGGTGGAGTGATTAGACAATCTGTAAAAACTGCAAATTTGACTAACAACGAAGCCGAATATGAGGCTATGATTGCAGGTCTCGAACTAGCCAAAGGCCTGGGAGCGGAAACTGTCGAGCCAAATGTGATTCCCTTATGGTAGTAAACCAGGAAAACGGGAGCTTCGAGGTTTGAGAGGATAGGATGCAACGGTACCTAGACAAAATTCAAACCACTTTGCGTCGTTTCAAAGAATGGACTCTTGTCCATGTACCTCGGGAGCAAAACAGCGAGGACGATGCACTCGCAAACCTGGGGTCATCCATCGAAGAAGATGACATACTCCCCGGGGTTGTTATTCAGATATCCAAATCAGTGATCAAAGAAGGCCATGCCGAAATCAGTTCCACCAGCCTAACATTGGATTGGAGAAATAAATACATCGATTAGTTGGTAAGTGGAAAGCTTCCCACGGACCCAAAATAATCAAGGGCCCTTCGTACCAGAGCAACCCGATTTTCACTCGACGAGAGTGGAGACCTATACAGAAGAATCTTCGATGGGCCCCTGGAAGTATGCTTGGGACCAGGAGACACTGATTACGTGCTCCAAGAAATCCACGAGGGCACCTCAGGAAATCACTCTAGTGCCGATTCTTTTATTCAAAAGGTAATCAGATCAGGTTACTACTGGGACAACATGGAAATGGCATCAAAGAATTCGTCCGTAAATGCGACAAGTGTTAGAGATTCACGCCAATGATCCACCAACCCGGTGAACAGCTACATTCGATCTGATCACCATGGCCATTAATGAAATGGGAAATGGACATAGTCGGCCCCTACCAATGACACCAGGTAAAGCTAGATTTGTTCTGTTTATGACTGACTATTTCTCAAAATGGGTGGAAGCACAGGCCTATTAAAAGATAAGAGAAAAAGAAGTCATCAACTTCAAATGGGGTCACCTCATGTGCCGATTTCGGATCCCCTCTGAGATAACGTGTGATAACGGGAAGCAGTTCATCAGAAGCAAAATAACAAAGTTTCTCGATGATCACAAATTCAAAAGAATACTATCGACGCCCTACCACCCGTGTGCAAACGGTCAAGCTGAATCCACAAACAATACCATCATTCGGAACTTGAAAAAGAAGTTAGAAAATGCGAAGGGAAAATGGACGAAAATGCTTCCCAAAGTACTATGGGTGTACCGGACAACCTCTAAATTAAGCACCAGAGAGACGACGTTCTGTTTGGTATATGGGTCCGAGGCTTTGATACCAGTCGAGGTCGGGGAGCCAAGTGTCATATTCCGACATGCCAACAAAAACTCAAACAATGAGGCCATGACCACAACCCTCGAGCTATTAGACAAGAAGCAAGACGCTTTATTGGTCCGGATGTCCTCCCAAAAACAAAGAATCGAAAGATACTACAACCGAAGAGCAAACCTCCGATATTTCAAAACCGGGGACTTAGTCCTAAGTAAAGTCACCCAAAGCACTCGAAACCCTAATGAAGGAAAGCTAGCCCGAGTTGGGAAGGACCGTACCGCGTCCTCAGAGTAATTGGCAAAGGATCCTACAAGCTAGGCACCATGGAAGGCGAGAAACTACCAAACCATTGGAACATATCAATGCTCAAGCACTATTATTGCTAAGGTACGATCCTCCCCATCTTTTTTTCAAACTGTTACACTAACCATATGCGCAGGTATGTGATTAAAGTGAATCAAAACATCCCCCAGATCGAAGGCCTTAGGTTTTAAAGCATGCACTGCGCTCTTTTTCCCTCGCGGCGAATTTTACCCCAAAACGGGTTGTACCGGCGAGTTTTTTAATGAGGAAACATAGATATGCTACCTAAGGAGAACTCACCAATTATTCAAGTCTTCTTTTCGATCAACCTCGAATACTGAGGGGCATCCCTCCAGGAAATCAGTGAAGTATACCAAAGAGGGGCTCGACAGGAAAATGATGTATCAGACCAAACGATCGAATGAACCGTGTCCGCATAGAATAATTGAACCCTCGATAGAAAAAACTTGCATACTTGTACCAAGTAATCATAGAAGTAACTTCTGTCAAAATATTTTTCACATCAAAGAATTTTGCCGTTTTACGAGAGACGGCCCCAGGGCAAAAAATTTAGCAAGCACACAAGAACTTTCCTCAACAGTCACTCCATGGAGTCGCCAAAAATTTGAAGCCGTAAGACCTCAGAGCAGGTAACATTCGAACTCACAAGACCTCCACAAGGCAACATTTAATTCCAACTCGGGGACTGCCCCCGACAGTAGGCTCACCAGGTCATCAAATTCGAAGTCGTAAGACCTCAGGGCAGGGAACTTCAAGCTCTTAAGCCGTCCATGAGGCAACATCAAAACTATGAGACCGTAAGAAAGGTTGTACCAACCTAAAGCGTAAGAGCCCAAGTCGCCCGCTACACTAAAGGTTGTACCAACCTAAAGCGTAAGAGCCCAAGTCGCCAGCTTACAGGTCATACCAACCCAAAATATAAACCCCGTATAGAAGTCAAGGCTATATATCAAACTTGTAAGACCCAAAATGCATACCCTTGATATAGACGCCATGGATATCTCACTCGGGACTAAAAGGCTACGGCCAAACACAATGACCAGGTCATAAGGCTCCGGCCAAACTAATGCAACTCGGAGACGCAGGAATGTCGTCATAAAATCACAAGCCTCCACTTACATCGAAAAACTTCAAAAAGAACCGGTTAAAGATTGTACCAACCTAAAGCGTAAGAGACCAAGTTGCCAACTACATTAAAGGTTGTATCAACCTAAAGCGTAAGAGCCAAAGTCGCCAGCTAGTCGTATCGACCTGATGCGTAAGAGCCCGAGTCGCCAGCTACAGGTCATACCGACACAAAGTGCCTTAGGGCCAATTTGAAAACCTGAGGGCTGTTGAGCTCGAGTCGAAACCCGACTCGGAGACTAAGCTCGATACAGTTAACTAAAGCGCCTCAGGGCCAAAAAAGCGTAAAAGCCCGAATCGCCCGCTACATTAAAAGTCGTATCGACCTTACGTGTACGAGCCCGAATCTCTAGCTACAGGTCATACCGACACAAAGCGCCTCGGGGCTAATTTGAAAACCTGAGGGTCATTGAGCTCGAGTCAAAACCCGAATCGAAGACTAAGCACGATACGGTTAACTAAAGAGCCTCAGGGCCAAAAAAGCATAAGAGCCCGAGTCGCTTGCTACATTAAAAGTTGTATCAACCTTACGCGTAAGAGCCCAAGTTTCCATCTATAGGTCATACCGACACAAAGCGCCTCGGGGCCAATTTGAAAAACCGAGGGCCTTGGAGCTTGATGTGTGGCTAGAATTTATGGTTTAACACTTTATCTGCCTTACATTTTATGTGCGTTAATGATAAAAATACACTTTGTATATGCATAATGGAGTCTATTTCATGTGTAGGTGAACTGGAGATGGAAGTCGAGCTAAATGGATGCATAAACGTCGAAAATACGCTCAAGAGGTGAAGAGGAGTGCACCGGGCTATAGCCGGGCGTTTGAGCCTTAAGGCCAGGCCTGGCCTGGCTTTATCCAGGGTGTTTAAGCCTTAAGGCCAGGCCTGAACTGGCTTTATCCAGGCGTTAGATCCATAACGCCAGGCCTGGCCTGGCTTTATCCAGGCGTTTGGGCCATAAAACCAGGTCCCTGGTCTGGTCCAATCCGAGTTTTGAAGATTTTAAGTATTTTCCAGTTTGAGTAGAAGTCTCCTACACGTTTAGGGTTTGTCCCAAACATATAAATAGACCCAAAAACACAACTTGAAAAGGGAGGATGCCATTAGAGACAAGAGACGCCTGTGGAATACTACTCAGAGAAGCGAAACATTGATTTTTACATCTTTGATTCATTACTTTGTAGTTCAATTATGCAAGTTAATTTGGAGTTGATTATTATGAGCATGATTAGCTAATTTCTTAATCTAGGGTTTTGGTGGAACCCGTTGGGGGATAAACTTATTGTGATATTAATATAGTTTTGATTGGTTGATTAATCTCTATTTGTTCAACTACGTTCTTGTTGTAGTTGATTGAAGGGCCCTCAATTAGCTGTTCCTATTTATTATGTATCTACTTGAGAGAGAGTGCATATTTAGGTAGTTGTTTGAACAACATCACTCCCGGAGTATAGACGAAAGTCATAACCGAGGGCTTAGAAGTTGGATTAGAAATAACGATACTTCGGGTGCAATCTAAAGTGAACTGTAATGCAATCTAGCTACCGTAACTTGAGAGAGTGCGTCTAATAAATTATCATAATTACTTGAGAGAGATTTATGGTAGATAGAGTGTTCATGATTGATAGAGACAACTAATCAAGCTATATGAAGTATCTGAAAAGTAAGTTCACCGACGGGGGAAACCATAACCTTAGACCTTTATTACAATTCTTTACACCTTATTGTAGTTTATCTTTAGCTTTAATATTTTCATTCAGTTGTAGTAGTTTAAACAACACCAAGTGTAAGTTTAGTATTCTGACAGCTTGTTTGATACGTTAACTCCCTGTGGGATCGACTCTGGGCATAATACCCCGGATTATATTTCCAACGCCTGCTTAGACTTTTATTAGACATAGTTATCAGAGCTCGAGTCAAAACCCGACTCAGAGACTAAGCCCGATACGATTAACTAAAGCTCCTCAGGGCCAAAAAAAAGTGTAAGAGCTCGAGTCACCTGCTACATTAAAAGTCGTATCGACCTTACACGTAAGAGCCCAAGTCGCCAGCTACAGGTCATACCGACACAAAGCGCCTATGGGAAAATTTGAAAACCTGAGGGCCGTTGAGCTCGAGTCGAAACCTGACTCAGAGACTAAGCTTGATACGGTTAACTAAAGCGCCTCAGGGCCAAAAAAGTGTAAGATCCCGAGTCGCCCGCTACATTAATAGTCTTATCTACCTTACGAGTAAGAGCCCAAGTCGCCAGCTACAGGTCATACCGACACAAAGTGCCTCGGGGCCAATTTGAAAAGTTTGAGGGTCGTTGAGCTCGAGTCGAAACGCAACTCAGAGACGAAGCCTGATACGGTTAACTAAAGAGCCTCAGGGCCAAAAAAGCATAAGAACCCGAGTTTCCCTCTACATTAAAAGTCGTATCGACCTTACGCATAAGAGCCCAAGTCTCCGGCTACAAGTCATACCGACACAAAGCGCCTCGGGGTCAATTTGAAAACCTGAGGGCCGTTGAGCTCGAGTCGAAACCCGACTCAGAGACTACCCGATACGGTTAACTAAAGTGCCTCAGGGCCAAAAAAAATGTAAGAGCCCGAGTCGCCCGCTACATTAAAAGTCGTATCGACCTTACGCGTAAGAGGCTAAGTCGCCAGCTACAGGTCATACCGACACAAAGCGCCTCTGAGCCAATTTGAAAACCTGAAGGTCGTTGAGCTCGAGTCGAAACCCGACTTAGAGACTAAGCCCGATATGGTTAACTAAAGCGCCTCAGGGCCAAAAAAGAGTAAGAGCCCGAGTCGCCCGCTACATTAAAAGTCGTATCGACCTTACGTGTAAGAGCCCAAGTCGCCAGCTACAGGTCATACCGACACAAAGCGCATCGGGGCCAATTTGAAAACTTGAGGGTCGTTGAGCTCGATTCGAAACTCGACTCTGAGACTAAGCCCGATACGGTTAACTAAAGCGCCTCAGGAGTATTATGCAAACAACAAAGCAGAAAATCTATTATACTCTTGGGACCAGCTCCCTAAAAGGCCCCTCAGACCGGCTCCCACGGCGGCCTTCAAGAATCAGCATCGGCTCAAGAAGAAAGGAAAAACTTGGCGTCAATCTCGTGCGCCTTGGCCTGCTTTATCTCTTCCGAGAGGTTAAAGCCCCTAGAATGTATCTCCTCGAGGGTCTCCTTCCAGGACATGCATCGGGCGTACTCATTGCTCCTCTTCTCTCTGTTGAAAGCTCCTCTCAACTCAGTCCATGCGTCGGCAGCATCTTTTAAGTAAACGACCACTCTCTTGTCGACCTTCATATTCAATAGATCAGCTGCGATCTTGAAAAACATGCTCGACTGGATTAGGCTGTCTTCTCGGGCATTACGAAGTCGTGTCTCAAGGGCAGCAATCTTTCCCAAAGCATACCTTCGACTCAAGGACCAAGTCCCCTACGAACAGTTATCGACTACCACTGATCGCCCATCAAGAACAGAAACCTAAGGGTTCATTTTAGAAGTCCAAAACTTTGGACCAATTATCAACATGCATCACATTCTATTTCGAGAAGCAAAGAAAAGACAAGAAATGGCAAAAAACATAGGCCTTATATAGTAAAGATTCACAAAGTGTATTTTACAAGGCTCATGCGTGGAGCCCTTGCACGAAAAAAAGAACAAGTAAAATCCTAATCTACCTCCTTTGAGACCTAATTTGTCATTATTGTCGGGACTTCGTCTTCTCCCCCCCCCCAGGGATTCTATCTTCATCAGGCCCCTCGGGACTAGCATCCTTACCGGTCCCTTTTTCTCTTCGTCTTTGGCATCGGCTTCGTCATCGGTATAAAGGAGGGACTTAGCATCAATTTCATCTGCCTGCTCTAACTCTTCCAAGAATCCAAAGCCTTATTGCGAATCTCCTCGAGGGCCTCCCCCTGAGATTTGCACTGGGCATGCTCTTTGCTTTTTCAGCCTCGATCGAAAGTAGACCCCTCAACTCCTTCTGAGCATCAGTAGCATATGTAAGAAGGTTACCATTACATATATGTGAAGTTACTTGGACTCGGATTTAGGGAAAAGAAGAATTGGTGAAGCAGTTCTCAACATCATTATTTATCTGCTATGCGAGAACGCATCTCCAAGTTATCTTCTCCCCGAGGAATAGCCCGACCAGCCCTATCAATAGCTATATCTCCCTCAGATGGAGGGATTTTCTACCGGCGCCACTTTTTTCCAAATAGGAATGAACCTTCGCTTCTTCATTACCAGTCACCAGACTGACATATCAAGGCATGGGTTCGCGGCGGCCCGCTACCCACAAAGATTTATCAGCCTCAAGGTTAGATGACATTTCGTAAGGTATAAGGGGACACTCCTCAGCACAAGGGGAAACTGTCATTGCAATTTTAGAAGAACTTGAAGAAGAAGGGGTTTTCTCTTTTTGAGGGACCGTTTTAGAAGTCTTGGCCATGGCCGCATTGGCCATAGTTGCATTAGCATTTCAGATTAAGAACAAGAAAACTGGCGAAGAAAGCAAGAGCTGCTAAGTGGGGGGTTTTCAAGGTTTTGTGAAGGATGAAAATTTGAAAAAGAAGGGTTGGAGTATTTATAGTGGTTTTTTCAAGCGTGCTAAAGAAGTCGAAAAGGCGGCAAAAAGCGTTTCAGGGGTTTTTTCGAGAACTGTGCTATGTGCAACCTTGCTATCACATCAGTTGATGACCTCACGTGATTGATGTCATGATGAAGATATCGAAGAGCCAAGAATTCAAGGCCATTCCTTATCATTTCATTCTAAGGAACGCAGGGACTATCTGTATACGGCTAAACCGGAAAGCCTGATTTTATGGTCATTTTGACGCTTAGAAGACTCGAAGGCCCAAGATGTAGTATCAATACACATCGGAGGTCCTCAACCTCGAGGCAGTCCATATCGAAGGTCCTCAGTCTCGAGGTAATCCACATCGGAGGTCCTCGACCTTGAGGCAATGCATATCGAAGGTCTTCGACCCCGGGATAGTGCATATCATAGGCCAACATAGAAAGGCAGAAAATTACCAAGGGGCACGTGCTCAAAGCTGACGAAAGTGCACAAAATAGTACAAGCCCGTACCGTGGCATTAAACGTATATACCAACCATATCTCTTTACATTAAATAGTTTTACCAGCTGTATTTCTTGGCAATAATTACACATGTACTATGTTGGGATTTCCCCTTCTTATATAAAGGGGACCCTTGTCACTTTGTAACACACATGATATCCAATACAAGAACAACAACATTCTCTACTCTCTAACAAAAAAATTCTCAACAATTGTCTCATTAAACTATTGCTTATTATTGGTCATAAATAGGACAACCTTAAGGCATTCAACACCGTGATACCATTACCGATAGCCCAATCAAGATTCTCGAGCTCGAGGTCTGCCCGACCACCATCGAGACTGGCCTCTTTGATACCTGGTTTGTGCAACCTAGTTCTTTTGGCACTTATTTCATTTTTCTCGCTTCATACTCAAAATCTACTGTCTAAACAACCGGTATTAAAATAGATCACATATTTTTAGGACCACATAATCAAATATAATTATAATTACCATTTTCACGGTAAAACACGCACTCTGCAGAAATTCTACGGCCCGCAGAGTGATTATGAGGCCTTATAATAAGCCGCATAATTAGCGTATTGTTGAATCCAAAAATTCCAAGCTGTGACGAGCTTGTGAGATGCGAAGACTTTATACTATTATTAACCTCTACGCCTACACCCAACATCACAGAACCCCGATTTTCAGGAAAAATTTAATGGGGCCTTACACTCCTTTAAGGCACTCCAATGCTATGATGTTGACTTGAGAATTATCTCCGCTAAGCGTTCTCATCCGGCATGTATCATCCTCCCTCCTTGAAAGAAATTCGTCCTCAAATTTGGACCTTGCAAAACCAAGAATGGGAAACATATAAGTATCAAGCCAATCACAATCAAAGCATAGTATATCCAAGCTAAAAGATCAAAGTTCTCAATCTTGTACTCAAAGGTAACATTGTTATGATTTAGCCAAGTGTCATAATCTAGAAAGAATACATCTTCAACACAAATGATACAAACTTGACTATAAGGAAAATAATATCCATGAGAAGCATCAAGAGAGAGTAAAGTTCCATGCCTCCAACAAAACCACAATCTTGTAAAATTCTCAACAAAGTGCTCACATTTATGGTATAACCAAGTGTCATAAGAAGAAATACAAATCATACTCTTCAATCCAAAGAAAGACACTTTACCACAATAAGAAACAACTCCGGGGTCAAAAATAAACTTTAATCCCCGAGTACTTCCCAACAACAACTTCACATGGAAACTTAAGAGATAGGCCAAGTTCATCATGAATCATCGTACAAATAAAATCAAAATACTCAAAGTTATGCATCTTTACCTCAATGGCCTTAGATAAACACAATATAAGCATAAGCCAAATGTACATATCAATCTTACTTTTGGGCAAAAGAAAAAGCTCGTGACAAATAATATGCCGAAGTGTTAGTTCAAGGTTTTCCTTACCCTTAGCAACTTTCTCTTGTTGAACCTTCACAAAATAATCAATAAATTTAGGTTCTTTTTTCTATCAATGATCATTCAAAACAACAAAACAAACATTCTTACCTTTTCTCAAAGAAGCATTAGTAAAATCTAACGAGAATGTTCTTTCAAAAGTAGAAATAAGATAAGTAAAGCAATTAATACTAGTTCTAGCATCAAAAACTTTAATTTCCTTTTTACTCTCAACCAAATCACCATATTTAAATTTGCCCATTTCATCATAAAAATTGAATCTTTCTTCCAAAGGAAAGGAAATAGAATCAAAGAATTCATCAACACATTCTTCTTGACTCGTTTCTTCATAAAGTTCAAAATTTTCGTCCAACAAAGTTAAAGTAGAGTCAAAAGAATCATCACATTCATCATCCCATAAAAGTGGTCTATCAAAGAGTCATTAACAAAGAAGTAGGATCGTCCAATAATGCACAAGAACTCTTTGCTAGTTGCAAAACACAATTATTTTTCTCATCACAAGATAAATAAATATCAAACTCATCAATGTCGTAGCTATCTTCCAAACTCAAAGTGTCACCGCAACCAACTAAACTAGAAAGAGTAGAAGGATAACCTATTTTATCTAAAGCTAGTCTAAAGTATTTTCTTTACCTTGCACTTTCTCATTTAATTCCATAATTCCTCTTGAAAAGGTAGATTGGTCTTCTTCCAAACTCTTCAAAGTGGATTGGACTTCATTTGATGGCTCATCTCCAAAATTCTGTAAACAAGATACAAAAAAACTAGAGAAAGAAGAAACGTTAGTAGCATTAGAATAAGGAAAATCCCCACTCTCTTTTTGTTTTCCCTCTTTTTTTTTCTCATTTTCTTTTCAAACTCTTCACTCTTTTCTTGTGACAACTCACTCACTTCACTGCATATTTCCTCTCCTTTTGACACTCTAGAGTTGTCACTTTTCTCTCCCGCACTTCTCTCTTTATTTTGTCTCTCATCCTTGCTTTTTCTCTTTGCATTTTTCAAGGATGTTCTCAAACTCATTTGACCTATTCCCCTGTGGTACACTTCATCCCCCCTATATTCGTCATTAAAAACTTGTTGGATGTTATCCAACTCATTCAAGGTGGTATCATAATAATGTTGAAAAATTTGGTTGTTAATCATTCGAGGCTCTTGAGGTGGTATGGGTGGTGGACGAGGGAGATTATCCCTTCTTGGTGGTGCTTGAGGCATATGTTGTGGATGTAGAGTTAGTAGTGATCTAGGTTATAGTGAAGGTTGATAAGGTAGTAGTTGATGTAACTGTGGTGGTTGAAGTATGGTTGAGGATTGTAGTTGGTGTTGGTAGTGAGGTGGTGGATAAGTGCAAAGTGCATTGCAAAAAAAATCAAAGGATGGAATTTGTCTTGGTATAGTATAAGCATTAAAATCTCCACTTGGACTAAGAGAAAGACTTGTGAATTGATTTGCACTACAAACTCCACATCCAATATCTTGCTTCGCCACCAACTTATCCTCAAAAAATTTAGGAATGAATTAATGCCCCCTTCCATTTAGATCAACCACATACCTATCCCATTTTACATCAATTGGAAGATTATGATCAAGAAACTAAGGTTTTCCTAATCGTACATGGCAATACTTTATTGGGTATACATCACACAAACCAGTTCTTAAGGTGTCCTTTGGTTATAATAACCATCACTCCTCTATCCACCAATTCACCACTAAATTCATAAGATGACTACCTTGGAATACAACTCACTCCCGGTCATTCAACATAGGAAGAAGAAATAAAGTTGGTCGCATATTGATTTCTATATTCGCTACATAATGCCTCAAATTTATCTTTCTCCCACTTTCATCATAAAAGATTTCAACACTTGGAGAAGCACAATTAGTGTCATAAGAAGAACACACATAACCATCCTTACCTCCCTTATGACTCCTCGTACCTACAAAAGAAAACTTAAAACAAGAAAGTTGGTTAGTCAAAAATAAGACCTCACTATTCACTCTCTTAGTGTATCACTTAATACTCGTGTTTATACTCAAAGGTCAAAGTCTTTTGCGACCTCGCTCAGTTGGACTCACCACTCAAGTCCTTCTCTATACAAGGGTAACTAAAAATTCTCTTCACAATCAACGTTCTCAAATCAATCCAAGTAGGAAATCAAGTATCGGTTCGGAATGAAATGTATGTGACACCAAAGAAAGCACAATTAAAAACAAACGGTCTTGAGCCAAACAATTCATAATGAAAATAAATAGAAAAGCACGAAAGAAATGGCACAAAATAAAAAAAGCACATAAAGAAACTAGAAATAAACTCAATATGAACTAATATCAAGTTAATCTAGTTGAGAGTTTAGTTTACTACAAATCGAAAAGAAAGAAAATAAAAGAAACTACAAAACTAGACAATTTTCAAAATTTGGTCATATTCGCAAATATTGGACATATTCGTAAAACTGGTCATATTTGCAAAGAATGGCAAAATCTATAATTCCTGGTTAGACTTGCAATATTGGGAATGTTCACAATAATTGACAGATTTCTTGTACACAAGCTGGTGCAGGCATTTAGATGTAGACTTAAACTGTGCAAACTTCTCAAGAATAGACCAAGCAACACTCAGCTAAAAATATGAAACAACTCCGGATTGCACTCTTTAAATCCCAAAGAATTCTTCAACCTAACTGATTTTAAAACTTCACAAACTACTGCAGATTTTCAAACATGTCTATCAGTTTTGGACCTTAACTTCGCAATGACTATCATAAGAATCAGTCACCAAACTTCAGCACTAGTATGAATCAATTACAAAAATCAGTTGCAGCTAGAAAACAGGATGTACAATATGAATTTCATTCACAAAAATTTAGCAGTAAGGCACCTCTGTAAAAAACTTCACCATGTCTCAGATTTTTCAAGAGACTTTTCTAGGTTCCAAGTACCTTAGGCAACTTATAGCAGCTTCAAACTAGGCAGCAACAATTGTAACAAGAGTTTAAATGTGAAGATCCTGTTCAAAAGAACAGAAGTTTCCAGCCAAAACAGCTTCAGCAAAAACTGCAGATTTTGGCTGTCAAAGTAGCTCAAAACTAATCAAACACAACTGAAAATAGTTAAGAAAAAACTTCAAAAATACTGGTGCAAACTAAGCTCAGCAAAATCGGGCAAAACAAATGCAGCTGAAACTATGGAGAAATAATGCAACATTTCCAATCTGAACAGTGTAGACACCTTCAAAGTAGTGCAAAAATCAGTTTGCTTGGATGGACAGATTTGCAGCTTCAACACTCTCTCACCTACTCAAATACCAAATTTTCAGCTTCAATACATCAGAGAAATCAACTGAACTCCCAAAGAACCAAAACCAGGTTTAATAATTCAAGCCTCATTCAACAGTAGACTAAGATGAATTTCAGTTCAGAAACATAGGTATCCAATTCAAAATCAAACAAAAATTTGACCAAACTACTCAATGAACCCAGTAGAAACCAAACTAGAAATCACAACAAAATGTTCTCACAAGTATTCAGTTCTTAAGTTAGGAATCCGACTTAAAACTTGATCAACTTCTCAAAACCTTTCATCGACTACAAGATTGCAGAATTCAAAGAAACTACGTAGTAGGAAAAAAGAATGCTATAAAATGATGCCTGAAACAACTACAAACAATCATGGTGGAATTCTAGTAGAAATTGAACCAAAGTGTAGGTAGTTTTCTTCTAAAACTTTTAGAACTACAGCAAAATTTAGCTAAACAGATGCAGTAAGTGATTAGATCTTCAGCAACTCAAACCACATTTTAGCTCAATATTCAAAGAATCAAGCGATAAGGAACTCGAGTCGAATTCACATATTCAACTCAGAAAGATCGAGTCAATGTTCAGTAGATACTCAAATTCCATAAACCAGTATGTGACGACCCAAAGGGTCATCACCTATTTTATTACCCATTCCGTACTTCCGAGGCCTTAAAAACCTCATTTGTAGTTGCCTCAATTTGCGTGCACAGTCCGGGCGCGTAGCCGGACAACTTTAATATGAAATTTTGTAAAAAATGCAAAAAATTGATATTAAAATGAGTAAATTTGACTCTGATCAACATTTTGGGTAAATGGACCCAGACCCATGATTTCACGGTCGCGGAGGGTTCGTAGGAAAATATGGGACTTGGACGTATGCCCGGAATCGAATTCCGAGGTCCCAAGCTCGAGAAATGAATTTTTGGGTGAAATTGTTTTTCTGAAATGTATAAAGAAAATTTTAATGAAAATTGGTTAGAACGTGTTGGTATCGGGCCCATATTTTGGTTCCGGCACGTGGTACAGGTCTTATATGTAGTTTAAGATATTTCTGTGAAGTTTGGCTGAAATTGAACGTCGTTTGATGTGTTTCAGACTTAAAACTCTAAATTTGAAAGTTAATGAAGTTTGAAGAAAAACTAGTGATTTTGAGGTTTGATTCGTTGTTTTTGATGTTATATTGACGATTTGATCGCACGGTTAAGTTCGTAGGATTTTGTTGAGTTAGTGCATGTGATTTGTTAGCAGCCCCGAGGGCTCGGGAGAGTCTCGGAGGTGTCTCGGAGTGATTTTGAACTTAAGAAGATTGCTGGTTTTTGGCTTCAGCAGTTCCAGGTCCATTTGTTCTTCGTGTTCGCGACCCCTCTTCCGCGTTCGCGAAGCTTTATGCTTTTCCTTCATCGCGTTCACATCCATTCCCTCGTGAACGCGTAGGGTTATTTGACCCCGAGGGCTTAGCCATATTTTCTTCTTCGCGTTCACGTACAGTTGACCGCGTTCGCGTAGCTTTGCAGGTCTTCTACATCGTGTTCGCGTAAGTCAACTTCTGGACACCAGCCTTTTTACTCTTCGTGTTCTCCCTTCCGTGAACGCGATGGTCTGCCCAGTCTACCCTTCGCGAACGCGACCTCCCTTCCGCGAACGCAAAGGGCAATTTTGCCCAGTGGTATATAAATATTTCCAGAACAGTAGCTTCGGGATTTTTCATAAGTTTTCACGAAATTCTTCTTCTCAAAGGTCCTTAGGCATCCATTGAAGCCATCCTTCACCAAAACTTCTTGGGTTAGTAAATTTTAATTCGTTTCCTTCATTTTTCATCTATATCTAATGAATTCCTAAGCCTAAAACATGCAAATTAGAGTAGAAAATTGGAAATTTGGGTAGAGTTAGGCCCTTTTTGAATTTTCTTGATTTAGACCTCGTTTTGGGGTCGAATTTAAAAATAAATTATATATTCGGTCTAGTGGGTGAATGGGTGACCTGATTTTGGTCCGAGCCTCGTGTTTGGACTAAGCGGGCCCGGGGTCGAATTTTTTTATTTTGGAAGAATGTATGGAAATGGGTAATTAGGCTGTGTAATTGAATTATCGAGTCCTTATTGATATACTTGAGTTGGTTATGCCTAGATAATAGCATTCTGGAGTTGAATTCTAAAGGAAAGGCGGTGTTAGAGGGTTGATTGCCATATTTTGGACCTGGAGTAAGTGTTTGGTCTAACCTTAGCTTGAGGGAATAGGAGTTGAGTCTTATTTTCTACTTGCTAATTGTCAAGTACGATGTATAGGCATGGTGACGAGTATCTATACATTAGTGTCTAGCATGAGCGTGAGTCTTTATACTACGAATATTCTGATTTTGTTGTAACTTCCATGCTTAATTGATGAGCATGTGAAGGGAATTGTGATCTTTAAACTTCGAGGAGCATTGGCTCGAGTTGTAACACGAACGGTGAAGATATATGAGATAATTGAATCCTTTGGAGCATTGGCTCAAGTGATAGATTAAATTATGAAATGAAAGTGAAAGAAAGAGAAAGAGTTATTAATGCCGGGTCATTGTTACTTTAGAGATTATCTCCCTTGCTGGGATGTTGAGATTACTGTTATTGTTCCCTTGCCAGGATTTAATTATTTAATTGATGTTCCCTTGTCGGGATTTCTATTTCTATTCTGTTTAATCCCTTGCCTTTTGTTTGTGATTGCTGTTTGGGTGAGGAAGAGTGTTAAAGCATGAAGGGTGATGTCGTGCATTGTTTGATATTGTGAGGAAAGAGTGTAAAGCACGAAGGGTGATGTCGTGCATTGTTTGATATTGTGAGGAAAGAGTGTAAAGCACGAAGGGTGATGCCGTGCATTGTTTGATATTGTCTCCCTTGCTGGGATGTTAAGATTAATGTTATTATTCCCTTGCCGGGATTTCTATTTCTATTCTGTTTACTCTCTTGCCCTTGTTTGTGATTGCTGTTTGGGTGAGGAAGAGTGTTAAAAGCACGAAGGGTGATGTCGTGCATTGTTTACTATTATGAGGAAGAGTGTTAAAGCACGAAGGGTGATGTCGTGCATTGTTTGATATTGTGAGGAAAGAGTGTAAAGCACGAAGGGTGATGCCGTGCCGTACGATGTACCATTCCGTACCGATATTATTTGATTATATTGTGAGGAAAGACAGTAAAAGCACGAAGGGTGATGTCGTGCCATGATTTACATTGATTATATTATACATTGCATAGTGAGGACGAGAGTAAAAGAACGAAGGGTGATGCCGTGCCATGATTTAAATTAATTACATTATACATTGCATAGTGAGGACGAGAGTAAAAGCACGAAGGGTGACGTCGTGCAAGCTTGTGATTTCTGGTCCTTATTGATATTCTGGCCTTGTTGTTCTTTTCCTTATTTGAGATTTCTTATATGAAACTTCTATCACCCCACAGCATGTTCCCCTTCCTTTATTGATTGTTTTTCTCCTTGCATTTCTTTTCCGTTGTACATATATATATATATATTCAAACTGCACAGGTTTATTAGGTAGTCTGGTTCTAGCCTCGTCACTACTTTGCCGAGGTTAGGCTAGGAACTTACCAGTACATGGGGTCGGTTGTACTGATGCTACGCCTGCACTTCTTTATGTTGTGCAGAATATGCAGCCGGACCCGGAGGACATCATTAGTGGGAGTGTCTTTCAGCTTATCCTAGAGGCTTCAAGGTATACCCGCTGGCGTTCGTGGGCCTTGGCGTCTCTCCCATCCCTATATCTTCGTTACTCTCTTGTTTTCCTCTAGTTTTAGAGACAGTCATGTATTTCCTTTCAGAATTTGTATTTAGAACTCTTATAGACAGTTCGTGAGTTTGTGACTCCAGGTTTTGGGAAACTTATGCGTCGATGTATTATGTTGTCATTACTTAGTTTTGAACTATATTTTATTTTCGCTGTTAAGTTGTGAACTGCTTTAGCTTGTTCTGTTGATTCGAGGTTATCATGCTAGTTTAACTGTACACGTTGGCTTGTCTAAGGGGTTCAACGTTAGACGCCATCGCGGCCCGATGGTGGGATTTCGAGGCGTGATAAGTTGGTATCATAGCACTAGGTTTCTTAGGTCTTATAACTCACGGACAACTTGGTAGAGTCTGAGGGATCGGTACAGAGACGTTTGTATTTATCCCCCAGAGGCTGCAAAGTTAGGATGACTCCACATTTCTTTTCATCTCTATCGTGCGATATGAATTCTTAGTACTGATTAAGTTTCTATTCTATTCTCTCGCAGATGGCGCGGACGCGTGCTTCCCTTGGTTCCGCCCAGCAGCCTGACTCTCCTGCTACAGCTCCTACGAGGGGTCGAGGTCGAGGTCGAGGATGAGGTCGTGCTAGAGGCCGAGGCCAGGGTCGGGCTCAGCCTAGAGCAGAAGCCCCAGTGGAGGACCCTCAGGTCGAGTATGACGAGGAGGTCCTAGTTCCGGCAGTCCCAGCTAGACCAACTAAGGTCCCAGAGGGGTTCAAAGCTACCCCACTGCTTCAGGACGCCCTTGTCCGTCTAGTCGGACTCATGGAGAGTGTAACACAGGCGGGTCTTCTTCCTACTGCATCAGCCGTCTCTCAGGCTGGGGGAGGTGCCCAGACTCCTGCCACCCGCACGCCAGAGCAGCTAGCTCCACAGTTTCAAACTCCGGCACCTCAGCCAGCCAGAGAAGCTCAACAGGGTATTGCAGCACCGGTAGCAGAGGGAGCAGCTATGTCAGCAGATGCTATGTGGAGACTGGACAAGTTCACTAAGTTATTCACTGCTACTTTTACTGGTTCACCATCAGAGGACCCCTAGGATTATTTGGACAGCTTCCATGAGGTTCTTCAGAACATGGGCATAGGGGAGTCCAACGGAGTTGACTTCGCTACTTTTCGGTTATCTGGCGCAGCCAAGAGTTGGTGGAGAGACTATTGCTTAACCAGACCAGCTGGGTCTACACCTTTGACTTGGACTCAGTTCTCAGAGGTATTTTGGGGAAGTTCCTTCCCATTACTCAGAGAGAGGACCTTCGGAGGCAGTTTGAGCTTCTCCAGCAGGGGTCTATGTCGGTCACTCAGTACGAGACCAAGTTCATCACTCTAGCCCGACATGCTCTTATGATACTTTCCACTGATAGGGAGAGGGTTCGGAGATTTATTGAGGGATTGGCCCGGCCTATCAGACTTCAGATGGCTAGAGAGTCAGGTACCGATATATCGTTCCAGGATGCGGCCAATGTGGGTAGGAGGATTGAGATGATTATGTCGCAGGGTGGTGGTCAGGGGGCTGACAAGAGGCCCCGTCATTTCGATCGTTTCAGTGGAGCCTCATCTGGGGGCAGGGATTCTTCACGTAGAGGTCATCCTCCCAGACCCTTTCAGTCAGCTCTACAGGTTTCCCATGGTACTTTAAGTGGTCGGGATTATCAGACGCACTATTCTAATTAGCAGCCTTACAGTGCGCCACCAGCTCCCATCAGTGCACCGCTGCATCAGAGTTTCCGAGGTGGTCATTCAGATCGACATGGTCAGATTCAGTTCCCTCAGCAGTCGAGGTCTTGTTACACTTGTGGCAATCTAGGTCACCTTGCCAGATTTTTCCCTCGAGCATCAGGTAGTTCGCAGTATCAGGGTTCTCGTGCCATGGTACAGGAACCAGGTGTTCCACAGCCTGCCCAGCCAGTTAGAGATGGGGGTAGAGGTGGAGAGTTAGAGGTCATAGAGGTGGAGATCATGCCGCCAGAGGTGGAGGCTAGCCAGCAGTCGGCCGTCCCAGAGATGTAGTTCAGGGTGGTGGGGCCCAGCCCCGATGTTATGCTCTTCCAGCCAGGCCAGAGGATGAGTCTTCAGATGCAGTCATTACATGTACTATTCGGGTCTGTGATAGAGATGCTTCAGTGCTATTTGATCCAGGGTCCACGTACTCGTATGTGTCCTCTTATTTTGCACCGTACCTGGTCATGCCTAGTGATTCACTGAGTATTCCTGTTTATGTATCTACTCCGGTGGGTGATTCTATCAGGGTCGATCGAGTCTATCGTTCTTGTGTTGTGGTGATTGGGGGTCTTGAGACCCGTGTTGATTTGTTGCTTTTAGGTATGGTCGATTTTGATGTTATATTGGGATGGACTAGTTATCCCCATATCATGCTATCTTGGATTGCCATGCCAAGACGGTACCCTTAGCCTTACCGAATTTTCCTCGTTTAGAGTGGAGAGGGACTCCTGGTCATTCTACCCGCATTGTTATTTCGTACGTGAAGGCTCGACGTATGGTCGAGAAGGGGTGTTTGGCTTATGTGCGCGATTCCAGTGTTGAGGTTCCCTCTATTGATTTGGTACCCGTGGTTCGTGAGTTTTCGAAGGTCTTCCCTTTAGAACTGTCAGGGATTCCACCCGACAGGGACATTGATTTCTGCATTGATCTGACTCCGGGAACCCATACCATTTCTATTCCTCTGTATCGCATGGCCCCGCCAGAGTTGAAAGAGTGTAAGGAACAGTTGAAGGATTTTCTTGGGAAGGGTTTCATTAGGCCTAGCATTTCTCCTTGGTAGGGGTGGGCATCGGTCGGTTCGGTTCGATTTTGAATATTATCGGTTTACAAATATCATAACCGGATAAGCAAACCGATAAGATATTTGTTATCGGTTATCGGTTAATCGGTTATTGATCATTATCGGTTCGGTTATCAGTTTACCCGATAAGATAAAACAACTAAAACAATTTTGCAATATATAAAACTATCGAGTTCTCAATTATCTTGAGCCAGAAGTCAAGAAATAGATCAGATTTTCGTTGTCTTTTGACAACTTTATGATGCATAAATATAGGATTACAAAGGTGGAATGTAATATATTGTATTGATAATAAAACGTGGAATATGATTCGTATGTTTAACTAGAAGTGAAAAAATTCTGAAAAAAGTTGGATAAAATAGTAAGACGACAATACACAATCAAGTCTTTAAGCTACTGGTTATTTTACGATAATCTATATGAATATTTATCAGAAATTATGAATTGATAATATCATAAACTGGCTAACCCATGTATCAAATAAACAGAAATTTACTGCTTAGGATTCTTAATATTTCAAAAGAGAAACACTTGTTAAAATTATAAGTGTTTTATAATTTTAGATTTGTCCAAAAAGAGAGAAATACATGTCCAACCTGAGGGCATGATGCGACTGACGAGTGAAGCCGGCCTGAGTCTTGACAGGCTGACTAGTGACGCCGGCCTGAGTATTGACAGGCTGACTAGTGACTGGTGACTGGCAAGGGCATGATCCATGAGGGAGAGAACTGGTGAGGGCGTGATCCGTGGTGAGGCGGGGAACTGCTGAGGTTCGGTCATATGGGTGCGGCGGAAAATTGAGAAACTGATAAAGAGAAACTGACTTACTGAGAATTGAGAAAGAATAGAGAAAATGAATTATGAAACCCTAGTATAGTATGTATATACTTAATGATAAATTAGTAAATTAGTTAATTCTTATTGGGTTATCGGTTTTTACCCATAATTGCAAATCGAGACCGAACCGATAACCCAATAAAAAAAAAATTTTACCCGTTACTGAACTGTTAACCCAATAACCCAATACCGAAAACCCAATAAATAATTAATGGTTCGGATTATCGGCAGCAGAGGGTATGAGCAAAGGGTATTTAGGTTGACTCGAAGAAGATTGAAGCGGTCAAGAACTGGCCTAGACCAGCATCAGCTACAGAGATTCGGAGTTTCTTGGGATTGGCAGGCTACTATCGTCGGTTCGTGGAGGGGTTCTCATCTATTGCAGCCCTGATGACCAGGTTGACCTAGAAGGGTGCCCAGTTCAGATGGTCGGACGAGTGTGAGGCGAGCTTTCAGAGGCTCAAGACAGCTCTGACTACGGCACCGGTATTGGTTTTGCCCACAGGTTCAGGGCCTTATACAGTCTATTGCGACGCTTCCCGTATTAGGCTTGGTGTAGTGTTGATGCAGGATAGCAAGGTCATTGCTTATGCTTCGAGGCAGTTGAAGATTCATGAGAAGAACTATCCAGTGCATGATTTGGAGTTGGCAACCATTGTCCACGCATTGAAGATTTGGAGGCACTATCTGTATGGCGTGGCGTGGCGTGTGAGGTGTTCACGGATCATAAGAGTCTTCAGTACTTGTTCAAGAAAAAGGATTTGAATTTGAGGCAGAGGAGGTGGTTGGAGTTGTTGAAGGACTATGATATTGTCATCTTATATCACCCGGGGAAGGCCAATCTGATGGCCGATGCTTTCAGTAAGAAGTCAGCTAGTATGGGCAGTCTTGCTTTTATTCCGGTCAGTCAGAGGCCGCTTGCTTTGGATGTTCAGGCTTTGGGCAATCGATTTGTGATGTTGGATATTTCTGAGCCTAGTCGAGTGTTGTCTTGTACGGTCGCTCGTTCTTCGTTATTGGAGCGTATCTGTGATCGGCAATTTGATGATCCCCATTTGTGTGTCCTCAAAGACACGGTGCAGCGCGGAGGCGCCAAGCATGTGACCATAGATGATGATGGTGTTTTGAGATTGCGGGGGCGAGTTTGTGTGCCCAATGTTGATGGGATTCGAGAGTTGATTTTAGAGGAGGCCCGTAGTTCCCGGTACTCTATTCATCCGGGCGCCGCGAAGATGTATCAGGATTTGCAGCAGCATTATTGGTGACGTAGAATGAAAAAGGATATTGTGGCATATGTGGCACGGTGTTTGAATTGTCAACAGGTTAAGTATGAGCATCAGAGGCGTGCTGGTTTATTTCTGAGGATTGAGCTTCCCGAGTGGAAGTGGGAGAGGATCACTATGGACTTCGTTACTGATGCGAGGCTAGAATTCATGGTTTAACATGTTATATGCCCTACATTTTATGTGCGTTAATGATAAAAATACACTTTTTATGTGCATAATAGAGTCTATTTCATGTGTAGGTGAATTGGAGATGGAAACCGAGCTAAATGGATGCAAATACATCAAAAATACGCTCAAGAGGCGAGGAAGAGTGCACCGGGCTATAGCCGGGCGCCAGAGCTGAAACGCCTGACCCAGCCTGGTGTTAGCCAGGCGTTAGAGTTGAAACGCCAGCCTTAGCCTGGCGTTAGCAAGACGTTAGGGCCCAAACGCCAGGTCCCAAGTTCGGTCAATTCTGAGTTTTGACGAGTTTAAGTGTTTCTCGGTTGGAATAGAAGTCTCTTACACGTTTTAGGGTTCGTCCTAAACATATAAATAGACCCCGTAAACACAACTTGAAGTGGGATTCGGAGAAAATTCGAAGGATTCAAAAGGATTCAAAGAGAGAAAACCATTNGTTTGATTCTTATGAACATGTCTAGCTAACTTCTTTAATCTAGGGTTTTGGTATAACCCGTTGGGGATAAACTTCTTGTGTTATTAATATAGTTTTGTTTGGTTGATTTATCTCTATTTGTTCAACTACGTTCTTGTTATAGTTTATTGAAAGGGCCATCAATTAACTGTTCCTATTTATTATGTATCTACTTGAGAGAGAGTGCATA
>ML350528.1:27997-85332 GCA_005239505.1 Nicotiana paniculata | reverse complement strand
CTAACTCGATCGAATACAGTATCGAGTGCCAGTCGTGCCTCCCCTAGTTTGGGGCGTGACAATGTGTGTATTAATAAATTTAAATATCTACTTCTGTAGCCGGTTTGGTTCGGTTATTTTTTTAATAAAACCAAAAGCAAACCAAATTTGATCGATTTTTAAAATATAAAACCAAAACCAAACCAACCCTAAAAAGTATCGGGTTTTTGATTGGTTTGGTTCGATTTTCGCTTTGGTTTGATTTTTCGGGTTTTTATGAACACCCCTACCTGTGCCTATTGTTATCCCAGGCCTTTAGGAGGCCCTGTCCCATATTCTATCAATGCGTACGGGCCTTGCTCAGGAGGCTTCAGTTACTACGGCCACAACTACTTCTCAGGCCAGGGGAGGCACTCAGACTCCCGCCGCTCGCACACCTGAGCAGGTTGTTAAGGGACTATAGACACCAAGGGCACCACCAACCTAGCGGGTTTTAACTGCTTAGGACTATGTAGCTCCTGTGATGCCAGAGGATGAACAACGCATATTGGAGAGGGTTGGGAGGATCCAGACTCCGTCATTTAGTGGTGTTGAGGGTGAGGATGCATAGGGTTTCTTAGACAAGTGTTAGAGGATGCTTCGGACCACGGGTATTCTAGAGACAAGTGGTGTCTCATTCACTACTTTCCAACTCTCTGGGGCTGCACTTAGTTGGTAGGAGGCTTACGAGAGGCATAGGATGGTTGGCGCAGCAGGCCTTACTTGGAAACAGTTCTCCGTTCTCTTTCTCGAGAAGTTTGTATCGGAGTCCCGCAAAGAGGAGCTGCGCAGGCAGTTTGAGCAGCTTCACCAGGGTGAGTTGTCTGTTACCCAGTATGAGATACGGTTCTTCGAGTTGGCTCGTCATGCAGTTGATTGGTTCTTACTAACAGAGAGAGGATCAGGAGCTTTATAGATGGCTTCGGTTTTCAGCTTCGATTGCATATGACCTGAGAGAGTATCTGGTGCTACCTTTGACGAGGTTGTCGACATTGCTCGACAGATTGAGATGGGTCGAGCTTAGGATAGGTTTGAGAGGAAGGCTAAGAGGCCTCGTGGTCAGGGTGGATTCAGTGGTGCTCCTCAGGGAGGTCAGGTTCAGCAGGGCAAGGTTTTCATAGTCACCAGCAGGGCCAGTCATCATTCAATGCACTGCCAGCGCATGGTTCTCATCATGCCCCATATACTCAAGTATCTCTGGGTAGTTCTTTTGGTCGTTAGGAACAACAATATTGTCCGAGGAGGGGATTTTTCCACATTATGAGATATTGCCCTAGGCTGTCGGGTGGGACTCCACAACGGAGTACTCGGCCGACGGCACCAACACTAGTTCCTCCAACACCCGCTCAGCCAGCTAGGGATGGAGCTCAGCTAGCTAGGGGCGGAGCCCAGGAAACTAGGGATCGCCCGAGAGGGGGAGGCAGAGCAGGGGGTGGTCAAGCCCATTTCTATGCCCTCCCAGCCAGGCCAGACTCTATTGCTTCAGATGTTGTGATCACATATATTGTCTCCGTCTATCATAGAGATGCCTCTGTATTATTTTACCCTGGTTCTACATATTCATTTGTTTCATCATACTTTGCTCATTTTTTGGATATGCCCCGTGAGTTATTAGTTACACCTGTTCATGTATCTACCCTTGTGGGAAATACTATTGTTGTGGACCGCATATCGATCATGTGTGGTGTCTATTGGCGGTCTGGAGACCCGAGTGGATCTGTTGTTTCTTAACATGGTTGATTTCGATGTGATATTGGGCATAGATTGGCTATCTTCATGTCATGCTCTTCTAGATAGTTACGCTAAGACCGTGACCTTAGTGATGCCGGATTTCCGAGAGTAGAATGGAGTGGTTCTATAGACTATGTACTGAGTAAGATGATTTCATATTTGAAGGCTCAACATATGGTTGAGAAGGGTTGTCTTTCGTACTTGGATTTTGTGAGAGATGTTAGTGTAGAGACTCCTACCATTGATTCTGTTCCGATGGTATGTGATTTTTCGGATGTGTTTCCTGCAGACCTGCCGAGCATGCCGCCTGACAGTGATATCAACTTTGGTATTGATGTTATGCTAGGCACTCAGCCCATTTCTACTCCGCCATATCGTATGGCACTAGCGGAGTTGAAAGAATTGAAAGAACAACTTCAGGAACTCCTAGAAAAGGGGTTTATTCGGCCTAGTGTGACACTTTGGGGTGCACCAGTTATATTTGTGAAGAAGAAGGATGGATCCATGAGAATGTGTATTAACTACAGGCAGCTGAAAATGGTCACAGTCAAGAACAAGCATCCTTTGCCTCGTATTAATTATTTATTTGACCATCTCCAGGGAGCGAGGGTGTTCTCTAAGATTGACTTGAGGTACGGGTATCATCAGCTGAAGATTCGGGATTCGGATATTCCTAAGACGAATTTCAGGACCCGTTATGGCCATTTTGAGTTCTTGGTGATGTCTTTTGGGCTGACCAATGCCCTATCAGCTTTCATGCATTTGATGAATAGTGTATTCCAGTCATATTTGGACTCTTGCATTATTGTATTCATTGATGACATCCTGGTGTACTCTTGTATCCAGGAGGATCATATGCAGCATTTGAGGATCGCATTGCAGAGTTTGACGGAGGAGAAGCATTATGCAAAGTTCTCCAAGTGTGAGTTTAACTTAGTTCGGTAGCATTCTTGGGGCACATGGTGTCCAGTGAGGATATTCAAGTGGACCCAAAGAAGGTAGATGCGGGCAAAGTTGGCCTAGACCGTCCTCAGCTACAGATATTAGGAGCTTCCTGGGTTTGGTGGGCTATTACCGTCGTTTTGTAGAGGGATTCTAATCTATTTCTTCACCCTTGACCAAACTGACCCAAAAAGGGTGCTCCGTTCATGTGGTCGGACGAGTACGAGGAAAGCTTTCAGAAGCTCAAGGCTGCTTTGACCATGACTCCAGTGTTAGTTCTGCCATTAGCTTCAGGTTCTTATACTGTGTATTTTGATGCCTCGAGGGTAGGCATTGGTTGTGTTTTGATGCAGGAGGGTAGAGTGATTGCCTATGCCTCGTGTCAGTTGCAGACTCATGAGAAGAATTATTCGGTGTACTCTTGAGTTAGCAGCCATTTTTCATGCCTACAAGATTTGGCGTCATTATTTTTATGGGGTTCATTGTGAGATTTATATTGATCACTGGAGTCTGCAATATCTATTCAAGCAGAAAGATCTTAATTTGCGTCAGCGGAGATGGTTAGAGCTTCTTAAAGATTATGATATCACTATTCTATACCATCCGGGTAAGGTCAATATGGTGGCTGATGCTCTAAGTCGTTGGGCAGAGAGTTTGGGGAGTTTAGCTTATCTTCCGGCAGCGGAGAGACCTTTAGAATTGGATGTTCAGGCCTTAGTGGGACAGCTGGTGAGATTGGATCTTTCGGAGCCTAGCCGGGTATTGTCTTGTGTAGCCTCTGGGTCTTTTCTTTATGACTATATTCGGGAGCGTCAGTATGACAACCTGCACTTGCTTGTTCTTCAGGATAGTGTCCGACGAGGTGATGCTAGGTATGTGACTATTGGTGATGATGGTGTGATGAGGATACAGAGCCAGATATGTGTGCCTAATGTGGATGGGATTTGGGAGTTGATTCTTGAGGAGGCCCACAACTCGCGGTATTCCATCCATCCGGGTGCCACGAAGATGTATCAGGATCTGAGGTAGCACTATTGGTGGAGGCGAATGAAAAAGGATATCGTTGGGTTTGTGGCTCGGTGTCTCAACTGTTAACAGGTTAAGTACGAGCATCAGAGATCGGGTGGCTTGCTTTAGAGATTAGATATTCCAAAGTGGAAGTGGGAGTGGATCACCATGGACTTTGTAGTTGGGCTCCCACGGACTTCGAGGAAGTTCGATGCTATTTGGGTTATTGTGGATCGGCTGACCAAGTCTGCACACTTCATTCCTGTTTGTACTACCTACACTTCAGAGCGGTTAGCTGAGATTTATATCCGAGAGGTTGTTCGCTTGCATGGTGTCCCAGTTTCCATCATTTCAGATAGAGGTACTAAGTTTACAAGTAAGTTTTAGAGGTCCGTGAAGCGAGGATTGGGTACTCAGGTTGAGTTGAGCACAACTTTTCACCCTTAGACGGACGGACAATCCGAGTGCACTATCCAAATATTATGAGGACATGTTGCGCGCTTGTGTTATTGATTTTAGGGGTTCATGGGACCAGTTTCTACCATTCGCGGGGTTCACATATAATAACAGCTATTAGTCGAGTATGCAGATGGCTCCATACGAGGCTTTATATGGTAGGAGGTGTAGATCTCCGGTTGGTTGGTTTGAGCCGGGTGAGGCTAGACTCTTCGGTACAGATTTAGTACAGGATTCCTTAGAGAAGGTGAAATTGATTCAGGAGCGGCTTCGCAAGGCGCAGTCTAGGCAGAAGAGCTATGCAGACAGGAAGGTTCCTGATGTATCTTACATGGTCGGGGAGAAGGTATTTCTGAAGGTTTCACCTATGAAAGGTGTTATGAGATTTGGGGAGAAGGTTTCACCTATGAAAGGTGTTATTAGATCACGTGGATCAGTTGTCTTATCGTACTTTGGTATGTCAGGCATTTTGGATTTCTTGGGAATCGGCAAAGGTACTGCACTTGGCTTCTAGGGTTGTTGCGAGTATTTATCAATATCAATACCCTTGATGAAAGGTGGTACTCCAGGAATTTGCTCGATGCGATCGTTTTGTTCGTTCACCTGTTTCTGCAAGGTTAGTATTAAAGATTGTAAATCTGAATTATTAGACATACCTGGTCTTTTTTCAAGTGATTCATTTAGAGTGCCTCTACTTCCTGAATTTGCTAGTCCAGATTGTGGATTTTCTATAGTCGTGGTATTGTTTGGAGGAGGCGTAGGTGACACAGTTGGTATCCCCCTCATGAAAGCATGAAGAGCTTCACTCACATATTCACCAACCATCTGCTTCACAGGGTCTTGTTATCCTGTTTGCTCGTTTCCAATTTTATCATTGTGAGTCGTAGATTTTTCTGGGGAGTTGTCCCTTGAACCTAGTGGGGATCCCTGAGGCGATGGAACTGGGGTTCCAGTTGTTTTTTGGTTGTTGTCGTTGGTATTCGACATGATTTGATAAAGGTTATTCGAGAAAAAAACAAAGATTATCAGATTCCCGGTAATGGAACCAAATTGTTTAACCAAAGAATTAGATTCTTAGTAAAAGCTATTTTAAAAAGTACTTGGGCTTCTGATAACCGAATAATAATAATTAGACTTGTAAATAAGAAAGCAATAAGATCACATGAAAGTAAGTATATTTCAGTAGTGGTTCAAATGTGTCCATACAAGTGAGATTTTACTCCCTTTTATAGGAATTTCTTAATATAATGTCTAATCTTCTTAATGATTGAGAACTAATGACTAATAATATCATTAACGTAAACGTTACAATTGGTAATTATTGTATTGGTAAAAAAGAGTTTCACACGTAAGCCAGCTTTTGACAACTCAGCTAGTCACGTGGACACGGAAAAACACCATAGCTGGAAATAACTCTTTGAAGAGGTACGGTACAAAGAGACACGGTTCGGTAAACCCACGAACTTATCATCCACGGGAAGTCCAATTTGATCAAAACGAGAGAGAGGCACGGTCAACATGAATCTAGACAAAGCCACAGGCAGATTCACGAACCCACAATTGACTACTCGAACGTTATGTAACTGAACACCTATTTACCGTTATCCTTTGTAACGCCTCATTAATGTCATAATTAGTCATTAATGAGTAACCATAGCATCAGTCGTACGTTATAAGAATCTCCTATATAAGGGAGGGGAATACAGCTTGTAAAGACATCTGATTCTCGAAATACAATCAACTACGATCTTTTATTTCTTTAATATTGTCTGTTATTCATTTTTCCATTATCTCGATTATCAGTAACCCGTATTCATCTTAAAAATAAGCTTTAGTCAAAGGGTCTAATTCTTTGGTTAAACAATCGTAACTATTGCGTGAAGATCATGTAATGTTTAGGTCATTGATTGAAGATCTCTGAATCTTCCCTTTATTCCGCCTTGGTTCATTCTGATCGTGTCTTTTAAACTCCTCAATTAGACTGGAACTCCGGCATCTAATTGTCTCATGTGTATGCTATTCCGTTCCTCTTTGTCCCGTACTTTTTTCTAAACTTCTGACCATCTATCATGTTTCCATTTTTACTATGAAAACTGACTTGTCTCATTGTTTTCTTTCTTAAATGCCTTTACAATTATTAAATACCGCATTTTATCACTTTTCATCGTGCAAATACTTGACAATCTGTTATTTTCTTTTGCATAAATACATGCTCAACATCATATTCCACTCGTGCGTAATTAATACCATAGCAACGCTTGATGAGTGTCTGGGGTCTTCCTATATCACCCTTTAGAATTTGGAAAGGCTTATTTGCGGTAAAACTAGTCGATCAGCGGTTCAGTCGATGATTCCGTGCATTTCCCCTTCAAGTTGTCCGCTTGAGAGTACCACTCTAGACCTCTATAGAAACCTTACTCTGATAATAACTTTACATGCATCATGGTCAAACCTAGTCTAGGTTAATATGTTGTCTGCATAATAACCCTTTAAGTAAAGCCTTGTCCAAAGTCCACCGGGGTTTCCATACCAACGGACGCAACCACGATATGTGCATTATTTGGAGAAATAAATGTCGATATGCTAATCGTTAATGTATAAATAGTCGAATCCGGAGGGGGAAAGGGTCTAACCTTGTTTATTTTGCAGAAAATGAGGCACGAAGTCCCCATGTTCGGCATGGTCCGTGATATACCATCGTTATTGCTGGATTGGTGGGAAAACCTTTGTAATAATGCAAATGCCATTAGTGACTCATTTACTTATAGTCGTTTTAGGTTCGTCGTGTTTGCAACATTAATGAAATGAGGCAGTTATCAGCATTAAATTTCTCCAAATCTACATGCCGCTAGGCCTACCTCGGGCACAACGAGGGTCCCAAATTAGGACGCGCATTTATATTTCCGCAATACGCGTTTAAATACTGCAAATACCCTTTCAAAACTCCTTACTGACTTGCTTACCTTTTTGTTTTCTTTTTCTTTATTTTGGTTATTCCTATCCCCTAAGGTTGGTTCGCACATACTGGCATCATCAGCATAATACACCATCGAGGGCCAGACGAGTCCCAGGGTAGCATGGCTACTAGTGTTATTTGAAAAATAATTCTTTTGAGCATTTTCTTTCAAAAACATCTTTCTTTCAGTATTTCTTTTTGAAAAAACATTGTTTGAAGTCATTTAAACGCTACTTCGTCCAAACTTTGAGCATTTTTATCAATAATTTGATGCTTTATTATCATCACCTTTCATATTTTTCCTCTACAACATTATTATTTCTTACCTTGATGAACCAACGACTGTGACATGCAATGAGACAACACAACCCAAGGATAGTGATTCGGAAGAGACAGAAGAAGAAGATGTGATACCTGAAGAGATCGTCAGAGAAGTTGAGAACTTTGAGAACAAACCTAAGTCTAACCTGGACGAGACTGAGGTAGTCAATTTGGGAGATTCTGAAACCATCAAAGAAACTCGTATAAGCATCGACTTGTCACTGTCAGAAAAGGAAGAATACACTATCTTCCTGAAAGAATATGAGGACATTTTTGCATGGTTGTATGATGATATGACCGGTTTGAGCACATCCATCGTGGCTCATAAATTGCCCATAAATCCAATATGTCCGCCAGTAAAGCAGAAGCTCAGAAAGTTCAAACCGGACATGAGCTTAAAAATCAAGGAAGAAGTCATTAAGTAGATCAAAGTCGAAGTCCTCAGGGTAGTTGAGTACCCCACCTGGTTAGCCAACATTGTTCCGGTTCCGAAGAAAGATGGGAAAGTCAGGTAGTGTATCGACTATCGGGATTTAAATAGAGCAAGTCCCAAGGACGATTTCCCACTACCAAATATACACATTCTGATTGATAATTATGCCAAGCATGAACTCCAATCCTTTGTAGATTTTTTCGCGGGTTATTATCGGATCTGGATGGATGAAGAAGACGCAGAGAAAATGGCCTTCAATACAAAATGGGGGGTGTATTGCTACAAAATGATGCCATTTGGTCTGAAGAATGTTGGGGCCACCTACATGAGGGCCATGACAATTATCTTCCATGATGTGATACACAAGGAAATAGAATTTTATGTTGACAACGTCATCATCAAATCCAAGAAGGTTGCAGATCACATAGCAGATTTGAGGAAATTCTTTGACCGGCTGAGGAAGCACAATCTAAAGCTAAATCCCGCAAAGTGTGCATTCAGGGTTCCAGCCGGCAAATTGCTGGGATTCATCGTCAGTCGTCGAGGAATAGAGCTGGACCCGTTAAAGGTTAAAGCCATCCAGGAATTACCACCACCAAAGAACAAAAAGGATGTGATGAGTTTCTTGGGATGCCTCAACTACATCAGCCATTTCATAGCACAATCCACAGTAATATGTGAACCAATTTTCAAAATGCTGAAGAAGGATGCCTCAACCAGCTGAACCGAGGATTGTCAAAAGGCTTTTGACAAAATCAAGGAATATTTGTCCACACTGCCAGTCTTAGTCCCGCCAGAGGCTGGTAGGACACTACTACTCTACCTTGCAGTGTTAGATGGATCTTTTGGTTGTGTTCTGGGACAGCATGAAGCGACAAGGAGAAAGGAGCAGGCCATATATTACTTGAGTAAGAAGTTCACAACATATGAAGCACGGTACTCTCTTCTAGAACGCATTTGCTGCGCTCTAACCTGGATAGCTCAGAAACTAAGGCACTACTTCTGTGCCTATACAACATATCTCATATCAAGGATGGATCCCCTGAAGTACATCTTTTAGAAACTCATGCCTACTAGGAAGCTGGCCAAATGGAAAATCTTGTTGAGTGAGTTCGACATCATCTATGTAACTCAGAAAGCAGTCAAAGGAAAAGCATTGGCAGATCACCTTGTTGAAAATCCTGTAGGAGAAGAATACGAACCCCTAAAAAGTATTTTCCTGATGAGGAAGTATCATTCGTAGGAGAAGACATCGCTGAAGCCTATGATGGTTGGAGAATGTTTTTCGACGGGGCTGCAAATTTCAAATAAGTCAGCATCGGAGCCCTCTTGGTATAAGAAACGGAGCAGCGTTATCTGGTGTCTGCAAAACTCAGGTTCCCATGCACCAACAATATGGCGGAATATGAATCCTGCATATTAGGGCTCAACTTGGCCGTTGACATGAATATTCAGGAATTGTTGGTGATCGGCGATTCAAATCCTGCTGGTACATCAGGTACAAGGAGAGTGGGCTACAATAATACCAAAATACTACCGTATCTACATCATATACAAGAGGTGAAGAGGAGGTTCAAAAATATAGAATTTCAGCATGTCCCCAGAATTCAGAATGAATTTGTAGACGCATTGGCAACCTTGTCATCAATGATACAACATCCAGACAAGAATTTCATCGATCCCATTCCGGTAAGGATCCATAACCAGCCAGCATACTGTGTTCATGTTGAAGAGGAAACAGATGGAAATCCCTGGTTCCACGAAATCAAGGAATATTTGGCAAAAAGAGAATACCTAGAACATGCAAACCATACTCAGAAACGTAAACTGCGGAGACTGTCCAATCACTTCTTCCAAAGCGGAGGAATTCCATATAGATGAACTCTCGATCTAGGTCTGTTAAGGTGTGTTGACGCCAAAGAGGCTTCCAAATTTCTCGAATAGATACATGGCGAAACCTGCGGCCCACATATGAACGACTTTGTCTTATCTAAGAAGATACTCAGGATCGGATACTTTTTGATGACTATGGAAACAGACTGCATTCGGTATGTCCAGAAATGCCACCAATGCCAGATACATGCAGATATGATACGAGTGCCTCCAAATGAACTCAATGCAACAAGTGCACCTTGGCCTTTTGCTGCCTGGGGAATAGATGTCATCGGTCCAATCGAACCCACTGCTTCGAACGGGCACAGGTTAATTCTAGTGGTCGTCGATTACTTCAGTAAATGAGTTGAAGCCGCATCTTACAAAGTTGTGACTAAGAAAGTCGTCGCAGATTTTGTCAGAGATCGGATTGTTTGTCGATTTGGGGTTCCAGAGTCCATCATCATTGACAATGCCTCCAATCTCAACAGTGATCTGATGAAAGCCATGTGTGAAACTTTCAAAATCAAGCACAAGAATTCCACAGCGTACAGGCCTCAAATGAACGGAGTTATAGAAGCCGCAAACAAGAACATCAAGAAGATACTAAGAAAAATGGTAGAGAACAATTGATACCCAATTTTTTCCAAAATACTATTAAAATTCATATGTAACTACAAAATCATGCATTAACAACGATTGGTATTTTTCCATAATTTTTTTATATTTTGTCTAATTTATCTAGCATTTTATTTCCAATAAATAATTACAAAATCACATCACAAATAATTTCAAAAGCATTTCTTGATTTAATTTATTGTTTATGGCCCTATTTAAACCAAACTATTTCATAATTAGCCAAAATGGCATATATTGGCTATAATTGCAATAACTTTGCAATTATAGCCCAAGTATATAATTTCATACTATTTTTTACCGAAAATTAGTCATTTATATTTTTAAATATTAAATAATTATTTTAAATTATTTTTTGTGCATGAAATTTATTTTTTATAATTATTAGCTATTTTACAAATTATTTTAATTAATTCGAATTGGGTATTTAACAAATAGCCACTTCCATTTTAATTCTAGCCTGATTTAAACAAGCCCCAAACCCAGTTAAATTAGCCCAAATACACCAGGCCCAATCCACTATCACCCGACCCAATTCCCATTTAATCTGGATCGTTGATCATTTCTGATCAACGGACCAGATTCATTCTTACCTTAATTAACCCTAGAGACCTACCCCCCCCCCCTTCCTTCATTCTCTCTTTCACTCTGCCGTTACATCCATCTCATCTCTCTCAAGCTCTCTCTACTAAACCTTGCTCATACTCGTCGGTCGTTGGCTCGTCGGTGACAATGGTGGTTCCACCACCATTCCTAGCCTCCATGGCTCCCTCACACGCCGGATTATTGCTACCCTAAGGTCCTTAAGAGAACCAGAGGCGGTTCAACTCACACCTATGGCCTTTTCATGCCGTTCTTAGGCCACCCTTGGCCGTCCGAGTAAGACCTTTCTATCTCCGGCTAAAACCTATGGTTTCTAAACCTGATTCTCTCTACCTCTAGGTTATCTCTCTCTGAAACCCTAACTCATCTCTTAACTCTTCAGATCTGCAATAGATCTGAGTATATTCTGAGTTTTTTTACTGTTTTCCTTAAAGATCTCTCTGATTTTTCAAAAATGCCTCTTCGTCTTCAAAGTTAGGGTTTCTTAACCCCTTTTCAAAATGACTTTTCCTTCTGATTTTATATATTATTCTATATTTTTTACTATGTTTAAACGTTTATTCATATTTTTCCCTTTTATCTGATTTATTATGTTAAAACCCTAAGTTCCCTGTCTTAATCCTGGGTTCGGAGTCTGTCTCTAATGATTTGATTCGTATGTGTGCTTGTTTCTCATGAACACTCTGAGTTTCTGTGATTTTACCCTATTATGTTCAGTAGGGTTTCTGACTTTTGCTTCTTCTGCTTATATTATGCTTATTCTGTTAATTCCTCTAATCATTTATATCTTCTCTAGTTGAATCCCTGATTCTATGTGATTCTTACTTTACTATGTTTCCGATTTTACTTCTTCTTGCCTATTATGTGTTTATTCCGTTTGTTCATAGAAATTTTGTGTTAATTCTCCCCTTAATCAGTATTGTTCGTATTTGAATCCCTAATTTTCTGTAATTAACACCTTTTTACCGATTTCCTATGATGACATCTTTTACTGATTTCAACCTTTAAAATATTTTCTTGCCTTATTTTATGGGCAATTAGGCTGTCAATCGATTTTTTTAAGTACTTTCCTTAATTAGATTTCTGAACCTAGCCTCTATTATATGTCTTATACTTCTATGTGCTGAGATTGTTTGCTTATGTGTTATATTCCAGTCACATATGGTATCTTTCCTTATTTATTACATGTCTATTATCGTTTGAAGTTAACTCCTTAATTGAAGGGAGTACTTAAATTGATTTTATGCTGATTGATTCTGATTCCCCAATCATTGCATGACTTTGATTTTTACATTATTCTCTACCTAGTTTCAAGCTATATACATTGCTCTTTCATTCACTCAAGACAAGAGCACATTGGTTCAAAAAGCTCTCTCTCTCTCTCTCTCTCACTCAAAGCTTTCTACCCTCTTTTTGTGTTACTTATTATTATTCTGAGTTAGACGACTGCAAGCCAAGGCTAACTATTGTGCTCTCTTGTCCCTTCATTTTTGTGTTTACTGTCTTCTTTACTGGTATGTTCTGATTTCAATTCAAGTTCCAAACCAATATGCTTCTTTTACTGCTTCAGTTTATCATGTTTCTAATATGTTTCTATCTGTGGTTTTGTTGTTCAACATGCAACTAATATGTCTACTTTACTGCTTTATCAGTATGGTTCTGAATATGTCCAACCCCTTAGGATCAGCCTGCTTATGAACCCCCTTTGTAGTATACCTCAATGTGACTCTGCCTTAGTTATGTTTTCCCTGATTTCTATCATGAACCTTTTTGTGCAAAGCAGTTAGCTATCGTAGGTTGTCTGATCCTGTGTCGGTTCTGAGATTAATGATATGCTGATTCCCTAAACCCCTATAAGAATTTTTATGCTCATGTAACTATGTGTGCACTACATGTGCTCTATGTGTCCCCAATCCCCATCACCCCTGTGTGTAGGTCTGTTCTTCCAGTTTTGGTTCTGTGTTCTTTAAGTATTGCGGGGTTTGGTTTTGGCTCTCTGTTTAATTTGTTGTTGTTTAATTATATAACTCTCTTTTCAAAAGTTGTTTTACTGAATGACTCCCTCTTTTATTTAACAAAACTGTTTCAAGCAAGTCTCTTTTAACAATGTTTTCTTATTAAAACCTTTTCAAAACTATATCAAGCAATCTCACTCTACTCTTAGGTCCTTAGGTTCTGCCCCTTTAATGTGTGACTGCTTAGGGATCCCTATGAGATCCCTCTGAACTCTGATGCATTAGAGTTGGCTCTTCCACATTGCACTTACTCAATTATGGTTTAGAAATCTGGGTGTGAGCATTGCCCGGGATCCCTTGAGGTCCTTAGGGAACTCTGACATACCCGGATATGAGAAAGGCTATGAAACATTTGGGCATTTGAGGTTCTGAGAATCTGGGCCTGTTTTCAGGCTCCCTATAGTGTAACTTCTTATTTTTTTCTTTATTTATCTATGTAATTCATTCACATTGGTTTGTAATAATTGTTCTAAACGAATATTGGCGATTGATAGTGAAAAGGGGAGGGTATCCATGTCTGTTGTCGATGTAAATGGGGTAGAAACCATGCCTTAGGCTTACATTTCTATGTGTGCATTAGAATTCATGTTTAGTACAAATACATGCAAAGCATATCATACATTAGATATCATGCTCTTAAGTTTCATGTATACTGTTTCTGCATCACATTATTTTATCACTTAGAAATCATGCTTCAGGGCTAAATAATAGCACTAACACGATGTTGATACCCAATTTTCCCACAATATCTTAAAATTGCACATATATACCTTCAAAAACATGCTTTAATAGAAATTGGTATTTTTCTATAATTTTCCCATAATTTTTATTAATTTATTTTTAACTTAATATATTATTTTTTGACTTAATATATTATTTGTAATCCTATTAAGACCAAATTATTTCACAATCAGTCAAATTGGCACTCTTTGGCTATAATTGTAATAACTTTACAATTATAGCCTAATCATATGTTTTATACTATTTGTATCCAATAATTAGTCGTTTGCATTCTTTAATACTTATTAATCATGTAATTTAATGTATTAAGCATCAATTTTATTTTTTGCAATTATCAGCTATTCTATAAATTATTTTAGTTAATTTTAATTGGGTATTTAATAATTAGCCACTCTCTATTTAAATTCTAGCCTAAATCCAACCGGAACCCAAACCCAATCATATCAGCCCAAATACCAGGCCCAGCTTACTTAGAGCCACCCGACCCAATCCCATTTTTAATCTAGACCGTTGATCATTTCTGATCAACGAACCAGATTAGTCCTTTCCAAATTAAGACCCTANTCTCTCTCTCTCTCTCTCTCTCTCTCTCTCTCTCTGAGACTCTCTCTAGAACCTTCCCCTTTCTTCAAGCTCTGCCTCTCCATCTCCGGTCACCTCCCTTGCCGGAAACTATGAGGTTCTCACCTGTCCTCGGCCCAATGGCTCCGCCTTTCTTGTCTGTGTCACTGATGGAGGATTTCAAGCGACCCTGAGGCAGTACACTTCCATCTCCGGTCTCATGCCATGTTTTTTGGCCTCCTATGGCCATTCGAGTGAGGTCCTTGCATTTTTCGGCCAAACGCCGGTATTATCTAAGTCTCTCTTCTCTTTTTGGATTTTCTCTGGAAACCCTAGTTCTAAGATCTTCCGATCTTCTTAGATCTATGACAGATCTATGTTCATCCTGAGGTTTTCACCCATTTTTCTCTTAAAGCCCCAATGTTTTTCAAACGATTCTGCATTTTTGAGAACTAGGGTTTCTTGACCCTTTTTTAAACATTTTATCTTCTGATTTTAGTATTAATATTGATATCCAGTATGTTTTTTTAAAAGTTATGCTTAAATCTCCTCTTTTACCCTTAAGTATTCTGATGAAACCCTAATTTTTAGGGTTTATGTCCGTATTATTTATCTATATGTTCTTCTGGATTCTCTCTGAGTTCTATACTTCTTGCCGTAATTTTGTTGTTAGGGTTTCGATTTTCTATTGTTTCTCCAAATACTTGCTTAGGGTTCTCTGATTTTGTTCAATACATGTTGTTTAACGATTAATAGGTCTAACTGTTTGCCTTATTGATTGTTCACACAATAATTTATACTATTTTTTGTCTAAACTCCTTAGACCTGTGATATCTTCCCTGAATATGTGACTTTGTGTATTTTCCTTGGAACTCTGTACTGATTTTCGAATTGTTTCCTTGTCTGTGTGATACTTTCCTTAGTTAGCATTGAGTCCCTGTGATTTTCAGTCCCATCCGTGATTTTTGTGACTAATTTTCACAACTAAATTGTATTATACCCTATTTATGTGCACGAATATGCTGTTGAATGTCTGACATATACTCTCCCTAATTATGTGTTATGTACCTACTACTCCTTTTATGGTAAAGGTCGGTTTTATAGTTGATTCTTTTCCTTATTTAACTCTAATTGTGTCGTTTGAATTATGACTCCCTAATTAAAGGGAGTCCAGGTATTTGATTGATTCTGATTGAACATTATTTCTATAATTATGTTAAACTATTACTCCTTACCTTATTTCACTACTTGTTTTCAAAACTATAAATACTCTAGTCTTTCACGAACACACGGACACGAACTGATCCGTTCAAAAAAAGCTCTCTCTCACAATTAAGAAACTCTCTGCTCTCTCTTATGTGCTAACTACTACTATTCTAAGTTAGCCGGCTGCAAGCCAAGGCTAACCATTGTGCAATCTCCTACTTTCCTATTTGTGTTACTCCTTTCTTCACTTTATTGGTATGTTCTAATTTAGATTTCAGTCCCCAAACCAACATGTTTCTACTACTGTTGTGATTCAGCATGCTTTGCTTTTACTTATTATTCAGCATGTATCTAGGATCCTGAACTCCCCTCTGCATGTTAAGTTAGGCTTCGTCTGTTTATGACCAGCATGTTTCTGTATACTTAGCACCTACTTCTTACATGCCTATGACTGGTATATTAGTTTAACCATGGCCTTAGTTGTTTTAGGGGTTAATCTAACCTAGTATTTTACTGTACCCCTAATCCTCTAGATCCTTAGGAATTTTTGACTATATGTCTATATGTGTATCTGCCTGCTACATGTCTGCCCTCACATGCTCTGTATTTCCCTCTCAAATCCCATTACCCATGTTTGTGATTGTTGGAGTATCCTTGGTCCTTTGTGTGATGTTAAGCTTCTATTTCCTTCTTCAAAACTGTTTTCTTACTTACCTTTTCCCAAAACTGTTTCTTACTTAAACCCTTTTAAAAAATAAAAAGCACTCTC
Organism: Nicotiana paniculata; assembly: GCA_005239505.1. Taxonomy (NCBI): domain Eukaryota; kingdom Viridiplantae; phylum Streptophyta; class Magnoliopsida; order Solanales; family Solanaceae; genus Nicotiana; species Nicotiana paniculata. Next base: position 69,064 of record ML350528.1, on the reverse strand, counting down.
ACATATACTCTTAGAAGTCTAAGTTCAGCCCCCTTCGTGTGAGCAGTGTTTTGGGGACCCTTTGAGTGCCCTCTGAACTCTGACACACAAGGCTGGCACTTCCCACACTGCACATGTTTAACTCTTTGGCTATGTCTGGGTGTGAGCACTGCCCAGGACCCCTTGATGTCCTTAGGGAACTTTGACACACCCGGACTATGAAAGGCTATGAAACACCAAAGGCATTGAGGTTTGGAAGATCTGGGCCTAATTAAAGGCTCCCTATAGAAGTAACTTCTTTTTCCTTTGGTTTTGTAATTCATAATTCCTGGCCTGTAATAATTTGTAAAAAGATATTTGGGAAGGGATAGTATATATTCAGCCCCCTTCGTGTGAGCACTGCTTTGGGGACTCTTTGAGTGCCCTCTGAACTATGACACACAAGGCTGACACTTCCCACACCGCACATGTTTAACTCCNTTTGAGTGCCCTCTGAACTCTGACACACAAGCCTGGCACTTCCCACACCGCACATGTTTAACTCTTTGGCTATGTCTGGGTGTGAGCACTGTAGGGAGCCCTTGAGGTCCTTAGGGAACTTTGACACACCTGGACTATGAAAGGCTATGAAACACCAAAGGCATTGAGGTTTGGAAGATCTGGGCCTAATTGAAGGCTCCCTATAGAAGTAACTTTTTATTTTCCTTTGGTTGTGTAATTCATAATTCCTGGCCTGTAATAATTTGTAAACAGATATTTGGGAATAGATAGTGGAAAGGGGAGGGTAGTTATATAGATTATCCATGTTAAAGGGTAGATACCATGCTTCTAGGTTTACATTTTCTTACGTGTGCACTAGAAATTCATGCTTAGGGCTGATTGTATGCGAGCATATCATGAATTAGATATCATGTTCCTTAGGTCCATGTTTACTGTTTCAGCATCCTATTATGGCATTGTCGTTTATCATAGAGAAACAATGCTCTAGGATTAAATGTTAATATAAACCTGTTATTCATGTAAACCAGTTCTAATGTCGCTGTAATGTTGTGGTACACCTTGGAATCATGCTTAGGATAATAATTCGCTAATAACAAGTCATCCTCATACTTGCTGCATAGCATGTTCAAATACCGTGACTTTATGCATTTAGAAATTCTGCCTAGGAATTCTGCATACCACTCATTCTGCATCCCCATGTGTGCATATTAGATATCATGTCTTAGGACCTCATTCAACACCTAGTTTAACTACTGATTGCATGAAAAAGGCCCTAAAAATAATTTCACCATGTTTCCAAACAACTGGTAATAGTTTTGTATTTTTGCAACACTAAGTACAGCATGTTTAGGCAAACTAACTTGTAACAGTTTCCTTATTAAACGAGTAATTACTGAGTATTGTCATACGCTTAAGCAAGCTTTAGGTGTTAAATCTATTAAAACTGGTAGCATACTCCTTTATACCTATTGCTTGACTACTAATGGTTATAGTCAGTAAGAAACTGATAAAATTCATCCTCTGAAATCAGTAATAAAGCTGCCTCACTATTGCATTCTCACCTAGACATCATGCCTTAGGTTCTGAAGGTAATAAGGCCTTACTTGTGTTTGAGTCGTGCTATTTATGTGCATAATCTGTGGAGGAGTACTTGGGCCTCGTATCTGCTCTTATTTGTTTTCCTTTATTCTAAGTTCTAATTGTCGTTGTTTGTCAGTTGACTACAGAACCTGCCCTTTACCGTCGTTGCTAAAGCAAACAACCAAAGCTTTCCTGTTGATTTCGCAGGCAGCCGATTTTTCATGCTTTGGTCTAGCTTAGAATCTTGTCCTTTAAACCTAGGGGTCAACCTAGTAATTCCTTTTAGGATAGTAGTCCTAGCCTCCTCCAGGACTGATAGTATGGGATGGGTAATAGCACGCAATAAAGTCTGTGACCAACACACGCTTTAATTACCTTCACGGGGTAGGAAGGGTAGAATATGGATATGATGACCATTGCGCTAATACCACATGTAGCCTCTCTTCGAGGAGTGATTACCGGGTATTGCATTGATGTGATCCATGTTATTATAAACCTAGGACACCTATATACGCTAGTTCGTAATCATCTCTACTGTTTTCTAAACATCTTCATGCTTAAGATTTAAATCCCCTCTTATTTGAGCCTTTACTTGTTATTTGCTAGTTGTACAAAAGGGCCCAAATAACTTAATTTTCTCCCATGAACTATTTGTGTCAATGGATTAGTTCGATCCAAAACTTGAGATAATGGGTGTAAACCGAAAAAGGATTCATAAGTAGTTGTTAATGGAGTTGAGGTTACCAAATTCTGAGGTGTCGGTATCAATTTATGCCGAATTGCTCCACATATAGTCCCCCGAACCACATTTTCTAAACGAACCAGAGCCAATCCGAATTGATCTTGTAAAAGATCTGCTACAGAACGAATACGTTTATTTTTCAAATGATTCATATCGTCAAGTGCACCTTTAGGATAATCCGAATTGATCTTGTAAAACAACCATTTGGCCGGGAACCACACTTGTGGATCCTGAGGGGTGCCTAACACCTTCCCTTTAGGATAATTTCAAGCCCTTACCCAAATCTCTGGTTAGTAACGTAGTTGTAATTGAACCCCTTAGGTGCCCTAACGCACCGTTAAAATTGTTAGGTGGTGACTTTTCAAAATATGCAAATCCCTTTCCCAAAAGGAAAGAGTTGTCCTAACCAATGTCATAAACCCGATATTCCGCGAGAGAGGAAAAAAGGGGGCGCGACAGCATGGCAACTCTGCTGGGGATATCCAGGCTTTTACCATTTCAAATTGTTTTGTGAATTTATGCCTTTATTTTAATACTTTCACCCTTTCCTATTCCCTTTACATGCAATTAATTGTTTACTTCGGGTATTTACTTTTCTTCAAAAAATGAAACGGACATGTCTCTTTGTTTCCTTTTGTAACTGCTTTAAATCATTACTACCATTTTTACCGCTTTCTTTAACGTGCAAATACGTGACAACTTGTTTTAATACTTATTGCATAAATCATGCTCAACATTCATACTCCACTCGTGCCAAACAAAATACTATAGATCAACGCTTGATGAGTGGTTGCGCTCTTCCTATATTATTACCCCTTAAATTCGGAAAGGCTTATTTGCAGTAAAACTAGTCAATCAGCGGTGCAGTCAACGGTTCCGTGCCTTTCCCCCTTGAGTTGTCTGCTCAAGGGTACCAGTATAAAACCCCATAGAAACTTTACTTTGTTGCACTATTGCATGCATCACGGTCAAACCTAGTCAAGCTAAAGTGTCGTCCGCACGATAGCTTTTAAGATAGCCTTATCCAAAAGTCTACCGGGTTTCCCTAAAACACAAACGGACGCCCTCACATTCTGTGCATTTATTTGGAGAACTAAATGCTTCCTGCTAATTATTGACGTTAAATAGTCGATTCCGGTGGGGGTAAGGGCCTAACTTATTTGTTTTGCAGGAAAAAAAATGAGGCACGAAGTCCCTAGATTCGGCATGGTCTCCAACATCCACCCAAAACTGTTGAGTTGGTGGGAAGATCTGCACTCTAGCGACAAAGCTATCGTCAGGAAACACTTGGGTAATCTACCATCTCTTCTAGAAATCTAGCCTAACAAAATGATAGTAGAGGCTGCTACCCTGTTCTGGGATCGTGAAAGGTCCGTGTTCCGCTTTGGGAACATCAAAATGGCACAGTTGATAGAAGAGATAGGAGGGCTGGCTAACCTAGTATGGGAAACTCCGGGGTTGTTGATGCCTGAGAACCGCACGGGAAAAAGTTTCCTCAAAATGATGGGTCTGAAAAAGGACATGGAATTGGTGTGTTTGGAGGATTCGTACATTCCTTTTGACTACTTATACGAAAGGTATGGCTACAGCAAATCATACCGTACCTACCACGACGAGTTTGCTATCACCTCTCTGGGACATGTCCATCGCCGAGTGTTCGTGTTTATGGTTTTATTTTTGGGTTTGATCGTGTTCCCGATGAAGAAGGAAAGGATCAATACCAGGCTAGCCATGGTAACTAAGACCATAATGGAAGGGGTAAATGGGCAATATTTCAGCATTGTGCCCATGATCGTTGCAGACATATATCGGGCCTTAGAAAGGTGTCAACAAGGAGCAAAGCACTTCAAATGTTGCAATTTATTACTTTAACTCTGGCTCATGGAACATCTCCAAAAAGGAGAATATTGACAGGACATTCACCACCAAATGTGGGATGACCACATCGCTTTCCATCACCCAAAGCGAACGAACTATATCCCTGACATGTTCGCTCAGCCTTAAAATGCTGAAGGATAGGTTGAGCTTTTTGATAACTTTACTGAAGAGCAGGTTCAACGGATGTTTGAATTATTTTCGACAGATGGGTTCATCATTCGATCCCGAGATGCATCATTTTTTATACTGATTGGTCTAAGAGGGACATACCCTTACGTCAATCTTCGAGTTTTGAGGCAAGCAGGAAGGAAGCAAGTCATCCCTAGGGTCGAGAAGATGAGCCATCTTCGAGCTGATTTTCAAAATAATGATAGTCCTCACAAGTGCCAAGGTCAGCACCTGTGGCGCTGCAAGGTTATACTTGAGAAAGACACCATCGAGCCAGACAGGTATCACGTCGGTTATATCCCTTTCTATCTTGGTTGGTTAGAAAAGGATTTGGGTGGTCAGATCAAACTGGGTTACGTCCGAGGTCACAGGGTTATAGATGAAAGGGCTGAAGCAAAATTCAAGTTCAACCAGCTACGCAAAAGGATCCGGGAAAATGAGGATGATCACAACAAGATACATGAGTCCAACAAAAGACTTATCAAGTAATGGAAGGACATGACTATCAGTGTCAACAAGAGGCTGGGGTACTTGGAATGAGGTATAATTGATTTGGAAGAAAAGTTCATCAAAAGAGTTGAAGATTGTCAAAAGGCTGAGGGAGCCGCAGGGGGATACCTACCCAGAACTTACCTATTGTTGGGACTTCGCGAGCTGGAAAAGCTGCTCAAGGGAAGCAAGAATGCCGAATCTGGGGAAGGTCCTTCTGGGACCAAGTAGATAGGAATGTCTTTATTTCTCTATCAATGTAATAAGGCCAATGGCCATTAGTGACTTTTATTTTTTTTTCGTCTATCATTTTGGGATTTGTCTGTTTTTCTTATCAATAAAATGAGGCATTTAGCATTTTATGTTCTCCAAATCGATTTGTCTCTAGGGCTACCTCAGGAACAAAGAGGTTCCCAACTTAGGACACACTTTAATTTCTGCATTATGTGTTTAAATACTGCAATACTCTTTTCATGATCCTCACTGACTTGGTTACCTTTTGTTTTTATTTCTTTTTTCTTACTCCCCTCCCTAAAGGTTAGTTCGTGAATTCTGACATCATCATCCTATCGCACCAGATCCAAGGTCCCTCCACCTGCTCCTCCCCCTAGTCCTCCTAAGGGAAAAGACGAAGGCAAAAGTAAGATGGAAGAGTCCAGCGGAATCAGAAAGGAGAATATTATTGAACGGGTAGAGGCCACTGATGGTCGAGGTATTCAGGTCCTGCATGAGAACATGTCACCACTTGAACAGAAATTGTTTAAGTTTCAGGAAGAACTCGATCAAGTCTGGAATCTGGCCAATTTGTCATTTTCCCTCAACGTCCTTGACGTCAACCTTCCAAATGCTCAAAACCTCGCACCTCCACAAAATATCCCAAGACAGTAAAATCATCCCACACCTCACCATCACACCACTCCCCTAAAGAACCAAACTCTCCCGACGCAATGCAATGATTGCCACACCTCAAATAACACTCCACTACTCATACCAGAACCTCAAAACCCCACAAAAGACCATTTCCACACCTATAACAATCACATCTATGTGGAATCCATGACCCACTCCACTCCACCTATCCCACAGGAATCCGAGTCTGACGAAAAGGATTTACTTATCAGGAACCTGGCTGAGGAGCTTAGGAAACTGACCAGCTGAGTTCAGGGTGTTGAAGGAACCAAGAGGATCGAAGGGTTGAATTATGAAGACCTTTGTATCCAACCTGATGTCGAACCGCCCGAGGGGTACAAACCTCTAAAGTTAGAAATGTGTGAAGGTACCGGTGATTCGAGAGTCCATCTGAGGACCTATTGCGACAAATTGGTTGGCGTAGGAAAGGATGAAAGAATCTGCATGAAGCTGTTCATGAAGAGTTTGAAGGGAGGCACTATCTTGGTACATTAGCCAAGACCCCAAGAATTGGTCAAACTGGGTAAGCATGGCGTCTAATTTCATGGACAGGTTTAGATTCAACACAGAGAACGCACCAGATGTGTTCTACATTCAAAATTTGAAGAAGAAACCTTCAGAAACCTTTCGTGAGTATGCTACTCGCTGGAGGTCCAAAGCCGCTAAAGTCAGACATGCTCTAGAGGAAGAACAGATGAACAAGTTATTTGTCCGGGCTCAGGACCCTCAGTATTATGAACGGTTAATGATGGTTGAGGGCCACAAGTTCTCTAGCATCATCAAATTAGGTGAGCGGATTGAAGAAGGTATTAAAAATGGTATGGTTAAAAATTTCGAAGCCTTGCAAGACACTAACAAGGCTCTACAGTCCGGTGGTGTGTCTAAGAACAGAGATGTGGGAGCTGTAATGGTTGCACAAATAACCAAGTCCCCACTCAAATACCAAACCTATCTGACACCTCCACTCACATATCATCCAACCCCAAATTACCAAGCACCATCACCAAATTACCAAACTCCACCACCTTCCTACCAAGCTCCACCACCCACATATCAACCTGCTTCGCCTAAATATCCACAACTCGCTCATGTCAACCACACTTATAATTCCCATCCATCCCATTACCAATCACCCCATGTATGCCAAAACTTCCCTAGACCTCGTCCAATTTTGATCGCCGCCCTCCAAAGCAATACACCACCATAGCCGAGCCCATTGACCAACTGTATGAGAAACTCAAAGTTGTTGGTTATGTCACACCTATCCCTGCTGCCACCCCTGAGAACCCTTCTCAGTAGGCTAACCCAAAGAAATCATGTGCATACCATTCCGGCATGAAGGGACACACCATCGAAGAATGACGTTCTCTGAAGGACAAAATACAGGCTCTCATTGACAACAAGATTATTGTGGCAAAGGACCCCTCTCCAAACGTCTGCGACAATCCTCTGCCATACCATAAGGGTAGAGGTATCCATATGATTGAAATAGAAGATGCTTGTGATCCCGAGGGGTCAATCGGGTTGATCGCAGAAGGCAATGACCCAAAGAAACCCGCATTCACTCTCAAACAAATCATAGTCCAGATTCAGCCATCTGAGACCGCTGAGGCGAATATGTATATACCATTTGAGTTTGAAGCAACGCCACCTACAAAGTCACCAGTGCCAATTGAAGTTGAGTTTGTATCTCCAGCAAATGCACCTACATCATTCGAGATCGCAGTCTTGCCACCTCGAACACACATTTCGTTTGAAGTAAGGATGGTTGCACCAATTCTGGTGGAAATGTCAACTATGCCACCCTTCTATTCAAACGCAATCCCTTGGGACTACACAGCGGAGGCGAGAAGGAAAGCCAAGGTCAGGTCTGAGGAAGCAGTCGCAGCACAGGGTATGACAAGAACTGGTAGAGTCTACACCCCTAAGCATCTGGCTGAGTCACGCAAGCAAGCTTCCAACCGGCCTCCCCTTATCGAAACAGGTCCCGATGACCTTTGGAGAAAGGTACAAGCTAAGGAGTATTCAGTCATTGACCAGCTGAACAAGACCCTGGCACAAATATCCATCCTCTCTCTGCTGCAGAATTCTGAAACACACATAAATGCTTTGTTGAAAGTGTTGAGTGAAGCATATGTGCGAAACAACATCACTAGTGAGGAAATGTCCAACATGGTAGGCCAGGTACTGGAGAGCCATAAAATCACTTTTCATGAGGACGAGCTTCCACCTGAAGGATTGGGGCAGAACAAAGCGCTGCACATCACAGTGCAATGCGAAGATAATTTCATCATGAGAATCTTGATCGATGGAGGTTCCAGTCTTAACATTTGTCCGTTGATAACACTCAAGAAATTGGGTAAAGGACTACATGAGATAAGGGATGGAGCGATAAATGTGAAAGACTTCGACGGATTTCAGAGGTCTACCATGGGAGAGATCAGTCTATGTCTACAGATGGGACCGACTTGGTTCGAAGTGGATTTCCATGTGATAGATGTGCCAGCATCCTACAACCTGTTGTTAGGACGACCCTGGATTCATGCTGCTGGGGCCGTAGCATCAACACTACATCAGGAGGTAAAATTCAAGTGGAACCACCAGGAGGTGATTATTCATGGTGACGGTAGCAACCCCATTTATAGTCGTCAAACTATACCGGTGATTGACAGAAAAAGGAAGATAGGCGGAGGAACTTACCACCACATTGAACGGGTCAATGCTATCGACAAGGACAAGTGGTGGGACAACAATATTGAGAGCATCCTGAACTGGAGAGTATATGAGCTAGGCAAAGGGCTCGGTAAGAACCTCCAAGGGATCATGAGGCCCATAAAGCTCAAGGAGCATGGCACCACTTTTGATCTGGGGTATGAGTACACTTAGTAGGAATTCAACGACTGGTCACCACCTTGGCGCGGTCCTTATTACCCTTTGGAGCAGTCGATACCTCATCTTGATCAGACTTTCAAGCAGGCCGACACTATTTACGGTTCAGACAAGAAAGAAGCACGTATAGCAAAGAGGAGTTATTTCCTAGAGGATGATGATATGGATTGTTGTGTTGTTCTCGAGGGGGAGGAGGAGGAAGGCCTTTTCATACAGACTGTAATCAAGGGGCATATCTCAAGAACTGGTCTATCAAGACAACCAAAGCCCGACGAGCCTCGGGGTAGCAAGGCTAAAACAAGCATAATTTACTATTTTATTTACTAAATAATTTTCCTTTTCCTGCATTTTTCAATTCCCTGCAATAAGATCTTCAATGTTCAAAACAGTTATTCAATCTATCAAAGCATCTTCTAAATTTCACTTAGGAATCTGATATGTATTGCTATTGTTTTCTCTCATTACTTTATTTATACAGCATTACTATTACTTGTCTTGATAAACCAATGATTGCGACATACAACGAGACAACGCAGCAAACAGATATTGATTTAGAGGAAGACTACATACGTGACGAGATTGTCAAAGAAGTTGAGAACTTTGGGAACAGACTTAAGTCCAACCTAGAAGAGACCGAAGTTATCAACCTGGGGGATTCAGAAAACTCCAAGGAGACTCGCATCAGCATTCATTTGTCACCATCATAAAAGAAAGAATACACAGAGTTTCTAAGATAGTATGAGGACGTATTTGCATGGTCGTATGATGACATGACTGGTCTAAGTACGTCTATTGAGGATCACAAACTGCCAACCAATCCAATGTGTCCACCAGTGAAACAAAAGCTCAGAAAGTTCAAACCCGACGTGAGTTTGAAAATCAAAGAAGAAGTTACCAAGCAGATCAACACCAAAGTTCTCCGGGTAGTGCAGTACCCGATATGGTTAGCCAACATTGTACCTGTGCCAAAGAAGGACGGGAAGGTCAGAGTCTGCGTCGACTACCGGGATCTCAATCGGGCCAGTCCGAAAGATGACTTCCCCTTTCCAAATATACACATTCTGATTGATAACTACGCCAAGCATGATTTGCAGTCCTTTGTGGATTTTTGTGCTGGTTATCACCAGATTTGGATGAATGAGGTAGATGCTGAAAACACGACGTTCATTACGCCATGGGGAGTGTATTGTTACAAGATGATGTCATTCGATCTAAAGAATGCAGGGGCCACCTACATCAGGGCCATGACCACCATATTCCATGACATGATTCACAAGGAGATCGAGGTGTACGTGGATGATATCATTATCAAATAAAATAAAGTTGTTGATCATATGGAGAATTTAGGGAAGTTCTTCAATAGATTGCGAAAATACAATCTGAAACTAAACCCCGTGAAGTGTGCATTCGGGGTTCCTGATGGGAAGTTGCTGGGATTTATTGTAAGCCGCCGGGGAATATAATTGGATCCGTCCAAAGTCAAAGCCATTCAAGTGCTACCACCACCAACGAACAAGAAAGATGTGATGAGTTTCTTGGGGAGGATTAATTACATCAGCCAGTTTATAGCACAATCTACAGTCATCTGTGAGCCAATCTTTAAGATGTTAAAGAAAGACGTTGTGACCGAGTGGACCGATGATTGTCAAAAGGCTTTCGACAGAATCAAGGAATATTTTTCAACACCGCCAGTCCTAGTACCGCCCGAGCCAAACAGACCTTTGCTACTCTATCTTGCAGTATTAGATGGAGCTTTCGGCTGCGTTCTGGGGCAGCACAATGAAACAGGAAGGAAGGAACAAGCTATTTATTACCTCAACAAGAAGTTCACTCCATATGAGGTCCGGTATTCTCTATTAGAGCGTACCTGTTGTGTTCTGACTTGGGTCACCCAAAAGCTGAGACATTACTTCTATGCCTACACAACATATCTCATATAAAGGATGGATCCATTAAAGTACATCTTAGAGAAGCCCATGCCCACTGGCAAGCTAGCCAAGTGGCAAATCCTGCTGAGTGAATTCGACATTGTTTACATGACTCAGAAGGCACTTAAAGGACAAGCTTTGGCTGATCATCTTGCTGAGAATCCCGTAGACGGAGGATACGAACCCCTGAAAACATATTTTCCTGATGAAGAGGTATCATTCATAGGAGAAGATATTGCAGAATCTTATGATGGTTGGAGGATGTTCTTTGATGGAGCAGCAAACTTCAAGGGAGCCGGTATTGGAGCAGTACTAGTATCAGAGACCGGTCAGCATTATCCGATATCCGCCAACTCAGGTTCCCTTGCACCAACAATATGGCTGAATATGAAGCCTGCATTTTGGGGTCCAATATGGCCATTGACATGAACGTCCAGGAGTTGTTAATGATCGGTGATTCAGACTTATTGGTACATCAGGTAAAAGGAGAGTGGGCAACAAAGAATTCCAAGATACTGTCGTATCTACACCACGTACAGGATTTAAGAAAGAGATTCACAAATATAGAGTTCCGGCACGTTCCCAGAATACAAAATGAGTTCGCCGACACATTAGCTACTTTGTCCTCAATGATCCAGCATCCGGACAAGAATTTGATTGACCCTATTCCCATAAAGATCCATAATCAGCCAGCTTACTGTGCCCATATTGAAGAAGAAGCAGATGAAAATTCTTGGTTTCATGACATCGATAAGTACTTGGCAAAAGGAGAATACCTCGAGCTTGCAAATTCCACTCAGAAACGCACACTTCGGAGATTGACCAATAAATTTTTCCACAACGGAGAAATCCTATATAGGAGGACTCGGGGTTATTAAGGTGTGTTGACGCAAAATAAGCATCAAAATTGCTAGAAGAAATTCATGCAGGGACCTGTGGCCCACATATGAACGATTTTGTTCTAGTAAAAAAGATACTCCGAGCTGGTTACTTTTGGATGACTATGGAAACGGACTGCATCCAGTATGTTCGGAAGTGCCACCGCTGCCAGATACATGGGGGATATGATAAAGGTGCCTCCAAGTGAGCTCAATGCAACCAGCTCACCATGGACGTTCGCCGCTTGGGGTATGGATGTTATTGGACCGATTGAGCCTGCCGCTTCCAATGGCACAGGTTCATTTTGGTCGCTATTGACTACTTCACTAAATGGGTTGAAGCAGCCTCCTACAAAGCAGTTACTAAGAAAGTCATGGCCGACTTTGTCCGCGACCGCCTTTTTTGTCGGTTCGGAGTTCTAGAGTCAATCATCACCGACAATGGTTCTAATATCAACAGTGACTTGATGAAAGCTATGTGTGAAACTTTCAAGATCGAATATGATAATTCCACAGCATACAGACCTCTGATGAATGGAGCCGTAGAGGCCGCTAACAAAAAAATCAATAAGATACTAAGAAAGATGATAGAAAGGCACAAGCAATGGTATGAAAAGTTATCATTCGTTTTATTGGGATACCGCACCACTGTACGCACATCAATAGGGGAAACTCCCTATATGCTAGTTTATGGTACAGAGGTTGTAATTCCTGCCAAAGTGGAGATTTTATCTCTAAGAATTATATAGGAAGTTGAGCTCAGCGATGCAGAATGAGTAAGAAGTCATTATGAGCAACTAGCCCTCATAGACGGGAAGAGAATGAATGCAGTATGTTATGGTCAACTATATCAGAACAGAATGGTCAGGGTCTTCAACAAGAAAGTCAATCGAGACGATTCACACCAGGTCAGCTGGTGTTAAAGAAAATCTTTCCGCATCAAGATGAAGCCAAGGGGAAGTTCTATCCCCACTGGCAAGGTCCGTACATGGTTTATAGAGTGCTGATAGGAGGAGCACTCATACTTGCAAAAATGGACGGAGTAGTTTGGCCGAAACCGATCAATTCAGATGCAGTCAAGCGCTACTATGTGTAATCTTTATGCTTTCTCAGTGACGTAAATTGAACTACGCCTGACCTGATTCCCGTTTAAGAGGGGATACGTAGGCAACCATATGGGTTCGGTCACAATTTAATAAAAATCTATTTTCCCCCACAATTGGAAATTGGGGCAGAATTTTGAGGAGGACCCTCAAAATTCTGAAGTAAGTTCAGCCAGTTGCTGCGCGAGCAGCAGTCTGAGGCATCCACCCAGCAAACTGGGGCAGAATTTTGAGGAGGACCCTCAAAATTCCGCAGCATGAGAGCTTGCAATGTCTCGGGCCGTGTCATGTCGTTGGTTTATCTAAAACTATTTTAGATTATATATACTTTTACAAAATCATGCATATTTATTTTTGAAATAGCTTGTTTAGAAAACGCTACCCTAACGACACAGACAGTATCATCATGATCAAGCAAACGAGCCAAGCAGGGCCAGCAGGAATGCGAACTAACCTTTCCCCTTTACAAAACTGACGATCTTTCTTTGGATACAGGCAAAAAATCGCAAAAAGCCCCGAAATATATTATACGCTCCAAGGACAGACATCGTTCCTCAAACTCATCACGCCAACACTTATTATCAGCATAAACAATGCTTCATTATCACAATGCTCTACCGCAATTTAACACCAGCTAAAAATTTATGTCGTACTTCCTTAAATATTGCATAAGGCTACCTTTCTGCCTTCCGAGGTTAAACTCTACCTCCATCTGCATTCGCATATTGCATAAGGCTACCTTTCTGCCTTCCGAGGTTACACGCTACCTCCATCTGCATTCGCATATTGCATAAGGCTACCTTTCTGCCTTCCGAGGTTAAACGCTACCTCCATCTGCATTCGCATATTGCATAAGGCTACCTTTCTTCCTTTCGAGGTTAAACGCTACCTCCATCTGCATTCGCATATTGCATAAGGCTTCTTTTCTGCCTTCCAAGGTTAAACGCTACCTCCATCTGCATTCGCATATTGCATAAGGCTTCTTTTCTGCCTTCCAAGGTTAAACGCTACCTCCATCTGCATTCGCATATTGCATAAGGATACCTTTCTGCCTTCCGAGGCTAAGCACTACCTCCCGTTTACTTTTCAAAGCAGCCACTGTCTCTAGCATTATTTACTGCACTTTTCTTTTGGGCTAAGCTCTACCCCTTTAATTCATAAGACTAAGCTATGTCTTGTCAGCATCATACTATTGCATCTTCATGGGCTGAAATATCGCCAACTTATCCAAAGGCATCATAATTCAGAGGCACCATCTTCATGGCCCGAGAACGCCATGTCACGGCCTAAGGATCTCTTTTATCAGTTTGCATATCATTATTCAAAGGCATCATAGTTCGGAGGCACCATATTCATGGCCCGAGAATATCATTTCATAGCTCGTGAATCCCGCATCAAGTGATTCATGGCCCAGGACATCATGGTCTAAGGACGTCATCCTCAACTGTCCGAAGACAGAATTCATGGTCCAATGGGAATATGCATCATGTTTAAATTACGCACAATATATGCTTGTTATTCATTTGCAGGTAATCCAGCTAGGAACAGCCATCCAGGCAGGAGCGGTTTCGCTCTGGTTCTCCTAACTATCCCATAAGCACTTGACCACCCAACCCTGCACTTTGCGTCCGTCCTTGTGAAACTTCATCGGTATACTTCGTCGATGACTCCTGAACTACATACGGCCTGATTCCTGTAAAACCAGGGATATGTAGGCAAATCAGAAGACAGGATGCGGCCTAAATCTCTCCAAATCGTTTCGCTCGGTCAAAATTAGCCATCATATCTTTACCCGACAACTCTTTCATCCTTCTCGGGTAAAGAGGGGCAGCTGTTGATACCCAATTTTCCCACAATATCTTAAAATTATATATATATATATATGTGTATATATATATATACCTTCAAAAACATGCTTTAATAGCAATTGGTATTTTTCTATAATTTTCCCATATTTTTTATTAATTTATTTTTAATTTATCCAGTATTTCATTTCTAATAATTAATTATAAATTGCATTACAAATGATTTCAAAAACATTTCTTAACTTAAGATATTATTTTTAATCCTATTAAGACCAAATTATTTCACAATCAGCCAAATTGGCACTCTTTGGCTATAATTGTAATAACTTTGCAATTATAGTCTAATCATATGTTTTATACTATTTTTATCCAATAATTAGTCATTTGCATTACTTAATACTTATTAATCATGTAATTTAATTTACTAAGCATCAATTTCATTTTTTGCAATTATCAGCTATTTTATAAATTATTTTAGTTAATTTTAATTGGGTATTTAATAGTTAGCCACTCTCTATTTAAATTCTAGCCAAAATCCAACCGGACCCCAACCCCAATTAAATCAACCCAAATACCAGGCCCAGTCTACTTAGAGCCACCCGACCCAATCCCATTTTTAATCTAGACCGTTGATCATTTCTGATCAACAGACCAGATTAGTCCTTACCAAATCAAGACCCTAGACGACTAGCCCCCTCCATTCACTCCCCCCCTCCCCCGTTCGTAACTCAACCGTCTCTCTCTCTCTGGGACTCTCTCTAGAACCTTCCCCTTTCTTCGAGCTCTGCCTCTCCTTCTCCGGCCACCTCCCTTGCCAGAAACTATGAGGTTCTCACCTGTCCTCGACCCAATGGCTCTACCTTTCATGTTTGTACCACCGATGGAGGATTTCAAGCGACCCTGAGGCAGTACACTCCCATATCTGGTCCCATGCCATGTTTTCCAGCCTCCTATGGCCATTCGAGTGAGGTCCTTGCATTTTCCGGTCAAACGCCGGTAATATCTAAGTCTCTCTTCTCTTTTTTGGGTTTTCACTGGAAACCCTAATTCTAAGATCTTTCGATCTTCTTAGATCTATGACAGATCTATGTTCATCCTGAGGTTTTCATCCATTTTCTCTTAAAGCCCCAATGCTTTTCAAACGATTCTGCATTTTTGAGAACTAGGGTTTCTTGACCCCTTTTAAACGTTTGATCTTCTGATTATAGTATTGACATTGATTTCCAGTATGTTTTTTAAATGTTCTTCTTAAATCTCCTCTTTTACTCTTAAGCATTGCTTGCTATATACCTTACTACTCCTTTTATGGTAAAGGTCGTTTTTATAGTTTATTTTTTTCCTTATTTAACTCTAATTGTGCCGTTTGAATTATGACTCCCTAATGAAAGGGAGTCAAGGTCTTTGATTGATTCTAATTGAACATTATTTCTATAATTATGTTAAACTATTACTCCTTACTTTATTTCACTACTTGTTCTCAAAAATATAAATACTCTAGTCTTTCACAAACACACGGACACGAATTGATCTGTTCAAAAAAAGCTCTCTCTCACAACTAAAAAGTTCTCTGCTCTCTCTTCTGTGCTAACTACTACTATTCTAAGTTAGCCGGCTGCAAGCCAAGGCTAACCATTGCGCAATCTCCTACTTTCCTATTTGTGTTACTCCTTTCTTCACTTTACTGGTATGTTCTAATTTAGATTTCAGTCCCCAAACCAATATGTTTCTACTACTGTTGTGATTCAGCATGCTTTGCTTTTACTTATAATTCAGCATGTATCTAGGATCCTGAACTCCCCTCTAATGTTAAGTTAGGCTTCGTCTCTTTATGACCAGCATGTTTCTGTATACTTAGCACCTACTTCTTACATGCCTATGACTGGTATATTAGTTTAACCATGGCCTTACTTGTTTTAGGGGTTAATCTAACCTAGTATTTTATTGTACCCCTTATCCTCTAGATCCTTAGGAGTTTCTGGTTATATGTCTATATGTGTATCTGCCTGCTACATGTCTACCCTCACATGCTCTGTATTTTTCCCTCAAATCCCATTACCCATGTTTGTGATTGTTGGACTATCCTTGGTCCTTTGTGTGATGTTAAGCTTCTATTTCCTTCTTCAAAATTGTTTTCTTACTTACCCTTTCTCAAAACTGTTTCTTACTTAAACCCTTTTAAAAAATAAAAATCTCTCTCACATATACTCTTAGAAGTATATATTCAGCCCCCTTCGTGTGAGCACTGATTTGGGGACTCTTTGAGTGCCCTCTGAACTCTGACACACAAGCCTGGCACTTCCCACACCGCACATGTTTAACTCTTTGGCTATGTCTGGGTGTGAGCACTGTAGGGAGCCCTTGAGGTCCTTAGGGAACTTTGACACACCTGGACTATGAAAGGCTATGAAACACCAAAGGCATTGAGGTTTGGAAGATCTGGGCCTAATTGAAGGCTCCCTATAGAAGTAACTTTTTATTTTCCTTTGGTTGTGTAATTCATAATTCCTGGCCTGTAATAATTTGTAAACAGATATTTGGGAATAGATAGTGGAAAGGGGAGGGTAGTTATATAGATTATCCATGTTAAAGGGTAGATACCATGCCTCTAGGTTTACATTTTCTTACGTGTGCACTAGAAATTCATGCTTAGGGCTGATTGTATGCGAGCATATCATGCATTAGATATCCTGTTCCTTAGGTCCATGTTTACTGTTTCAGCATCCTATTATGGCATTATCATTTATCATATAGAAATCATTCTCTAGGATTAAATGTTAATATAAACCTGTTATTCATGTAAACCAATTCAAATATCGTTGTACTATTGTGGTACACCTAGGAATCATGCTTAGGATAATAATGCGCTAATAACAATTCATCCTCATACTTGTTGCATAGCATGTTCAAATACCGTGACTTTATGCATTTAGAAATCATGCCTAGGAATTCTGCATACCACCCATTCTGCATCCCCATGTGTGCATATTAGATACCATGTCTTAGGAGCTCATTCAACATCTAGTTTAACTACTGATTGCATGAAAAAGGCCCTAAAAAATAATTTCACCATGTTTCCAAACAACTAGTAGTAGTTCTGTATTTTTGCAACACTAAGTACAGCATGTTTAGGCAAACTAACTTGTAATAGTTTCCTTAATAATCGAGTAATTACTTAGTATGGTCATACGCTTAAGCAAGTTTTAGGTGTTAAATCTATTAAAACTGGAAGCATACTCCTTTATACCTATTGCTTGACTATTAATGGTTATAATCAGTAAGAAACTGATAAAATTCATTCTCTGAAATCAATAATAAAGTTGCCTTACTATTGCATTCTCACCTAGACATCATGCCTTAGGTTCTGAAGTTAATAAGTCCTTACTTGTGTTTGAGTCATGCTATTTATGTGCATAATCTGTGGAGGAGTACTTGGGCCTTGTATCTGCTCTTATTTGTTTTCCCTTATCTGAAGTCCTAATTGTCGTTGTTTGTCGCTTAGAATCTTGTCCTTTAAACCTAGGGAACCTAGTACTTCCTTTTAGGATAGTAGTCCTAGCCTCCTCCAGGACTGATAGGATGGGACGGGTAATAGCAGGCAATAAAGTTTGTGACCAACACACGCTTTAATTACCTTCATGGGGTGGGAAGGGTAGAATATGGATATGATGACCGGTGCGCTAATACCACGTGTAGCCCTCTTCGAGGAGTGATTACCGGGTATTGCATTGATGTGATCCATATTATTATAAACCTAGGACACCTATATATGCTAGTTCGTAATCATCTCTACTGGTTTCTATACATCTGCATGCTTAAGATTTAAATCCCCTCTTATTTGAGTCTTTACTTGTTATTTGCTAATTGTACAAATTCACGAAACCATTTGGCCGGGAACCACACTTGTGGATCCTGAGGGGTGCCTAACACCTTCCCCTTAGGATAATTTCAAGCCCTTACCCAAATCTCTGGTTAGCAACATAGTTGTAATTGAACCCCTTAGGTGCCCTAACGCACTGTTAAAATTGTTAGGTGGCGACTCTTCACAATATGCAAATCCCTTTCCCAAAAGGAAAGAGTTGTCCTAACTAATGTCATAAACCCGATATTCCGCGAGAGAGGAAAAAAAGGGGGTGCGACTCACGGACTGTTGTTCCTGTACATTTTTTTGAAGTCATGCTTAACAATGATGTAATCTTTTGTGCATCCTGCTTTAGAAACTCTGCATATTCTGAGATCATGTTGTGCATTTAGAAATCCTGCTTTAGGAACTCTGCATATAAATCATTCTGCATTTTATATGCGCACTAGATACCATGTTTTAGGACCTCACTAAGTCACACTTAGCTATGCTATTGATGTATGAAAAGGGACATAAGACAGTCTCACATATGATTATCCTGTATTAGTAAAACTGGCAATAACCCATGTGTCATTGCAACACTTAGAACATCATGCTTTAGGTAAAACAACTTCTAATCTGTTTTAAATAATTCTGGTAACTATTGTGCATTCTCCCCACGCCTAGGCAAGCCTTAGGTAACCAACTTTATAAAATTGGAAAACTGTTGCTTTTGTGTTGACTACCTAATGAAAAACAGGCTTAGAATCAGTAGGCAAACTAGTTAGGGCCCCTGCTTCTGGGTTTATAAAATAAAACTGCATATCTTCTGTGTTTTGATATTCACTTAGACATCATGTTTTAGGATCTTTTCTAATAATACTGCTCTTATTCGTGTTTGAGTGTTTACGTGCATTATCTATGGAGGTAAATCTGAGCCTCTTAATTGTTTTTCCCCGCCTTTATTTGTTCAAGTCCTATATGTTCTTGCATGTTGCCTAGTATTTTCTCCTTTCAACCTTAGGGGGTCTGCTTAGAACTGCCTTTAAGTAGAGGTCCTAATCTCCTCCAGGTCCATTAAGAAGGGAGAGGTAAGAACATGCGCAGAGGTCGTTAAATAAACTCGTTTAATAACCACTAAGGGGTGGGAAAGGGTATACATGGATATGGTAGTCGGTGTGCTAATGCAACGTGTATCCCCTCTTATGAGGAGTGATTACCAGGCATTTTACTGATGTGATCTTATAGGATAAACAACCTAGGACCCTCTATCCCTTACATATGTGTGTTTAGATCATAACTCTTTCAAAACCGTATATGTGTGCCTAGACTCTAAATCTTTTAATCTTTAGCACATATGTGTGCTTAGACTGAGAATCTTCTCAAAAAACCTTTATTTGTTTACCTATGTGTTTTCATTGCTTATGTGCTACCTATTTTAAATTTCACAAAGTTTGTTTGGCCGGGAACCACAGTTGTGGACTTCGAGGGGTGCCTAATAATGTCGAATACCCTGACCGATCCGAAAGGAGATAAATGGGGACCCTTTGAAGTAATTTCAATCCCTTAGCCCTCATAGACGGAAAAAGTATGAATGCAGTGTGTCATGGTCAGCTTTATTAGAATAGAATGTCCAGAGTTTTCAACAAAATGGTTAAACCAAGACAGTTCATACCGGGGCAGCTGATGCTGAAATGGATATTTCCACATCAAGATGAAGCCAAAGGAAAATTTTCACCCAACTGGCAAGGTCCTTACATGGTTCAAAGAGTATTAATGGGAGGAACGCTCATACTCGCAGAAATGGATGGAGAAATCTAGCCAAAGCCCATCAATTCAGATACAGTCAAAAGATACTATGTGTAACTATTCATGTGATGTAAATTGAACTACGCTTGACCTGATTCCCATTTAATAGGGGATACGTAGGCAGCCCTGTGGGTTCAGTCACAATTCAATAAAATTTCCATTTTTCCCCGCAATCAGAAAGTGGGGTAGAATTTTTAGGAGGACCCTCAAAATTCCGAAGCAAGTTTAGCCAACATCAGCATATAGAATAGCCAGAAAGTCACTTAGTTAACTAGGGCATAATTTTGAGGAGGACCCTCAAAATTCTATGGCAAAGGAGGTCGCAATGTCTCTAATAATGTCACAGTTACTGGTTCGTCTAACCGATTTCTGAATTGCATATTACTATGTTTTAAAAAAAACTATACACGCATGCTTTTGAAAGGAAACTTTACTTTTAGCCAAATGCTACCCCCGGTAACTTGAACTGGACCCCCGGGCAGATTGGAGCAGATCAAGCAGAACAAAGACACGAACCAACCTTCCCCGCAATACTCACAATTTTTCTTTGGATGCGGGAATAATAAGCATCATCGCAACAACACAATGACCATGCATGAAACACATTATCAGCCATTTGCATAAGGCCAAGCATTGCCTTCTCTTTGCATGAGACTAAGCCCTGTCTCAATCCTTGCATGAGGCTAAGCCTTGCCTCTCCATTTTCATAAGGCTAAGCATTGCCTTCTCTTTGCATGAGACTAAGCCCTGTCTCAATCCTTGCATGAGGCTAAGCCTTGCCTCTCCATTTTCATAAGGCTAAGCATTGCCTTCTCTTTGCATGAGACTAAGCCTTGTCTCAATCCTTGCATGAGTCTAAGTCATGCCTCTTCATTTTCATAAGGCTAAGCACTGCCTTGTCTTTTCATGAGACTAAGCCCTGTCTCAATTCTTGCATGAGGCTAAGCCCTACCTCCCTATTTGTATAATTCTAAGCACTGCCTTCTCTTTGCATGAGACTTAGCCCTGTCTTAATCCTTGTATGGGGCTAACCCCTGCCTCCCTATTTGCATAAGGCTAAGCAATGCCTTATCTTTGCATGAGACTAAGCCCTGTCTCAATCTTTGCATGAGGCTAAGCCCTGCCTCTCCATTTTCATAAGACCAAGCACTTCCTTCTCTTTGCATGAGACTAAGCCATGTCTCAATCCTTGCATGAGGCTAAGCACTGCCTCTCCATTTGCATAAGGCTAAGCACTGCCTTCTCTTTACATTAGACTAAGCCCTGTCTCAATCCTTGTATGAGGCTAAGTCCTGCCTCTCCATTTGCGTAAGGCTAAGCATTGCCTTCTCTTTGCATGAGACTAAGATCTGTCTCAAGTCTTGCATGAGGCTAAGACCTGCCTCTCCATTTGCATAAGGCTAAGCACTGCCTTCTCTTTGCATAACACAGATATTACTCTTGCATTGTTCTCTTCTCTCGGGCTAAGCTCTGCCCTTTACTTTACACAAGACTAAGCTCTGTCTTGTTACCTCTAGAATCATGTCTCTACACCTCATGGGCTGAAATATAGCCAACTTGTCTGAAGGCGTCATAGTCTTAAGGCATCATCCTCATAGCCGGAAGACATCATGCAATGGCCTAAGGATCTCTCAAACTTGCACATCATTATTCAAAGGTGTCATGGTTCGGAGGCACCATCTTCATGGACTGAGAACATCATTTCATGGCCTACGAATCCCTTACCATACAATTCATGGCCCGGGATATCATGGTCTAAGGATGTTATCCTTGCCGTCTAAAGACAGTCTTCATAGTCCAAAGGAAATTTGCATCATGTCTAAAGTTTTCGCAATAATTTATACATATATGCTTGCAGTTGTATTTTTGTGAACTTGAAGGTGATCCGGTAAGTAACCGTTATCCCAACAGCAGTATCCCCTCTCCAGTTTCTATCCACATCTTTCAAATTATTTCAAACATAACCGTTCATCATCCGTTACCCGACCTCATTTACCCATAACCGTTTCAAACCCCAATTAACTCTACATGGAACATTTTGTTCGCCTTGCAACAACTCCAATGGTTTATTCCACCGTTGGATCCAGAACTACACACGGTCTGATTCCTGCAAAACCCAGGATATGTAGGCAGCTCAGAAATTAGAGTGCGGAAAAAATCTTTCAAATCGCCATATTCGGTCAAAATTGGTCATCATGTCTTTACCTGACAACTCTTTCATCCTTCCCAGGTAAAGAAGGGTAGTTTTTGATACCCAATTCTTGCCACATATTTTTAAAAAAATACATATATACCTTCAAAATAGTGCATGAGCATCAATAAGTACTTTTCATAATTTTCTATAAGTTTTAAAGTTTTTAATCAATTTATTCCTGCATTTTTATTATATAAATAATTACTAATTGAATCACAAATAATTTTATAATAAGTATTATTTAATTTTCATCATCTATATCCATATTAAGCGTTAAATATTTTATATATACTTATTATAATTATATATGTTTTGCATCCCGAGGCTAAAATTGCATATTTTGCCATAATAGCCCACATATATGCATAATTACATTATTTATACAAGAAAATGACTCTTTATATTTTTATAATGTTAAGAAATTATTTTTAATCATTTTTCATGCACAAATAGCATTTTGTTGTTTATTAATTATTTGTACAAATTATTTTACTAATTTAATTGGGTATTTAAAATATAGCCCTTTTTTCTTAATTAATTTTTGGACTTAATCTAATTACCAGCCCAATACACCAGCCCATGTTAAATACCCAATACCCAGACCCATACCTGTTTAAAACCCCGACCCAATTTCATATCACCCCAACCCCTTTTAATTATACCCTAACCCGTCTAACTCGGAGTTATAATCAGAAATCACCAGGGACAATTCATCCATGCAATTGCAAGTCCTTTGGGATAAGGAACTAACAACCAGGCAGAAACAGAGGCAGCATACATTGGCATCAAGTGGTGCATTGATCATGGCCTCGCCAAAATTCACCTTGAAGCTGACTCCAAGCTCCTCATCCAATGGCTGCCCAGCAACTCCACCCCCTTGGTCACTAGCCATGAATATCCAGAAAATTAAATCCCTGGGTCTCCAATGTGAAGACATCATATACTCACATGTCTTAAGAGAGGCCAATTATCCTACTGATTCCCTCTCAAAGCTCAGTCATGAGCTCACCACCTTGACACACTACAATAAACAACACCAACTTCCCATATATATAAGAGGACAGATCCACCTTGACCAAATTGGCACCCCTGCTTTTAGACACAAAAGGACTAATAAAGTCCTACTCCCTCCACAAATGTGCCAAACTAATCCCAATGTCTATTTTTGATCTTGACCCTTACATAAGAGAAATAGCAGTAACCCAAAACACCATGAACACCAAGCAATATACCAGTTCCGATGACAGCAGGAAGTTCACACTAACCTTGTATGTTTTCTTTTTGCAGGTTTTTCTCTATTATGACCTACTTTTCTCCTTGTTGTTCCTTCAGGGTGTGGTACTAGCTTCAATGCTCATTCTCCTTAAGCCACAACAAAGAACTAATGTAGGTTATAACAAGAAAGAACAATCTCTCCTTAGTCACACTCCGTGTAACAATGGAAACAAATCCCAGTTTCACACCACAAGTCTACACCTAGCTTCCACAATACCCCCCACATTACCTCTTCATTACACCAGTCAAACACCACCACAACAGCACCCACCACTCACCTTCTAACCACCAGAGTTCACAGCAACATACTCCAGAACATCCATATAACAATAGACATCAATCTCCAACCATCCCACACCAGGTAGTTGGCATCACCAAATACAAGTGTCTGAATACCAGCTCCCAGGAAATTCCTAACACCAACAGTTTCAAAAAACTGGGCAGAAAGGCCCCACTTTATGCTAATTTTGTCTTCTTTTTTGCAGGCTACATCCCATTGCCTAGGCTCAAATTGTTGGCATATTTTCAGGGTGTTGCATCAACATCATTGATGCTCATTCTCCTGGATTTATACCAAAACTAGCTTCCCCAGTTCCTGCCCACTACCAGCCCAACTTTCCACACCAACAAGGGTGGGCAGTTAATTCTTCTTGTAAATCCCTACCCTCTGGCGCTGCTCCTACTCATGGAAGCAACCATACAACCTGTTGTAGCCAACACAAGAACCTGCACATGGTTGTTCAATAGAAAACAAAAAGGTCTCCAATTCCCTTGTCTTTATGCTCATTTCCAGCCCCCACAAGAACCTGGAAATAGAACACTTCTTTCTTCAACCACCATTTCATAATTTACTTACCAAATCATCACTCACCCCAAAACTTTGTTCC
This sequence comes from Nicotiana paniculata, assembly GCA_005239505.1. Taxonomy (NCBI): domain Eukaryota; kingdom Viridiplantae; phylum Streptophyta; class Magnoliopsida; order Solanales; family Solanaceae; genus Nicotiana; species Nicotiana paniculata. The sequence continues at coordinate 44,712 of ML350528.1, read as the reverse complement.
CATAACACACAAGAACCTGGGAACAAAGATCTCTTGTGTTGATCAGTCTATCTGTAGCACATAGTAAAGCCACAGACCCCTACATCACTCTTGATCTCTCTCTTGGTCAATCATCTACACCACACAATCACATGCTCCATAAGAAAATGGTTGTAGGTGGTCATGACAAAATAGAACACCATCCAGCCCCACCCCTTCTGCAATCCTTAGCACCAGATCACATAAGAACCTGGGAAAAGAATTGCATTTTTATACTAACAAATTTGTTCAATTGTGAAAGTACCCCCACCCCTAAGATTAGCCAACTGTTGCAACTTCAGTGTGTGGTATTAGCATCCCTTATGCTCATTCTAATGAAGTTGATACAGTTTGACCTTCTCTTGCAAGCCACTTATGCATACACAATCACTTGGTGGAGTACCTTCTGCACAAAAGTTGTACATCAGAGTCATACACCACATGACCACCAGCGGCTTCAGTGCTACTCTTCCCACTTCCAACACACAGCTCAACACCACCAAGTAGCCACTTCACTGGTTCTTCAACACATGCCATTATCTCCACCAGCAACTCCCCAGCAACAGGAAACATCTAGGGTCTTAGACCTAGATTTCCCAACTCATTAAGTCCACCAGATAAGGTCCAACAAAGATAAACCAGGGACAAGAACTCAGAGAACAACAGGCACCAACCTTTTATAGAAATTAGAAATAGGACAGTGCTCACTTTATTTTGTCAAACACATCGGTCAGAGATAGCAGTTCAACCCAACTTATTGTGTTCTTTTGTTAGATTTCTTCAATCTTGCTTTCTTTTACCTCACTATCAAAGCAATATTGAAGATAGTATCCCTCTCTTGCAATTGTTTTTTGCCATACCTCATAGGGATTGTCTACACTAGTAATAGCGGTAGAATTTATTGTATATGGAAGTTGATCTTCCAACCCATGTACCCAGTAGATTTAGGACTTCTTGTGCTCTCTTGTATAGTTGACCTAAGTATGCTTCACTTTGTTCTTTGTGTACCCAAGTATCTAGCAAGGATAGGAACTTGGCTTTTCACCATAAGTCTAACCCATCACAGATTTCAGGACCCATTTGGTTATCATATATGGATAACCAAATGCCCTTTCAGATTCGGAGGTCAGGTCAATGTCCCCCTCCTGTATTGTATTTTTGTTTATGTATGAAAACATACCCTAGGCACAATGTCTAGTGGATTTAGAGAAAAAAAATCGTCTAACTCTAATCATTTTACCCAACTCGCCGTCTCTATACACTCCCTCTCCTTCATCTTCTTCCTCTCAAAACCCTAGCGTCGTCACCCCAAATCCCTCTGATTCCAACCCCAAAATGGAATCAATCATTGATTCCTTTACCATATTAGTCATATCTCCTTACTGGCTACCCGTTTTGGTGTTACATAATAGCTTGCCTAAAATGGCAAGAAGATCTAGAAGGATTCTAACCAAATCTGGTTCAAAACTCTTAACTTGTTGTTTATTTCCATCTGTGTTCATTCTAACCTTGGTGAGTACGAATATTTCCATATATCTTCTGGATTCTTACTTAACCCCAAGTTAGGGTTTTCATATCCTAATTGAATCGAATATGATTCGATTCTGTTTGTCTTTTGAATAAACTCCTATCTGCATTCATTGTATGTCATATGTGATTATTTCACCCTTGTGTCTCTGTTGATTTTATGGTTTACCTAAATTAGGGTTTCGAAATCTTTTACTGAGATTTTAATCTTTCCTTTCTCGTATGGTACTGATATTTTCCTTGTTCTGTTCGATTTACCATGTTCTCATTATTTCCTTTACCTTATCTTAACCTTGAATCTTACTGTTGATTGATTCAATATGATACTTACCTTATTCTAAGTAGTACTCGCCGGATTACTCGTTAATTGACTAAACCCTGACTTCAATTGATTCTGGGAATTATTTTCATTCCTTATTTGTGTATGTTTGATTCATCCCCTTATTTGTCTGCCTAATTGAATACTATTTAAACCCTTTCCCCCTCCCCTTTAAATAGGACTCGAACTCTCATACTCTCACTAAAAACTTAGTTCTTTACTCTGATTATGTGCTTATTGTTTTTGGTCTTGGCTGGCTGAAAGCCAAGGCCAAGTGATTCTGGAACTTAACTGTTGTGACATATTTACTTGCTTTCTTGCTTAACTGGTATGGGTTAATCCCTTACAATTTCATTCTCCATGCTTTCATAATATGTGTTGCTCAACTATAATATTTTAATTCCAAATATGATTCTACCATGTTATATGATTCTATGATCTCATCTAGTCCTATAAGTGACACTGTTAACTTATGATTAAGTCATTTTCAATAATATGAATCCTCTTATAATCTAGCTTGATGTTTAAACTTGTCCTGGCACCCTGTTTGTTAATCCTGTATCTATTCTGAACTTTTCCTATTACCAGCATGAAACTAGTAACGTGTCCTAACTTTTGCAAATCTGTATAGTTAGTGAATTCATGTGACATGACAACTTTTTTGCCTTAACATTTCTCCCAAGATTGCTTCTATGATTAAAATGGTTGCCCTAAGTATCAGTGTGCTCATTTAGTATAGTTAGGTTTCTTTTCTAGGCTAACCTATTTAAAACTATATACTTTGTAAACTTTGCAGTTCTGCCCGCAATTATTTGTTCTAAACCTTGTATCTTCTGAAGTCAAACTGCTTTTGAATTCTGCCCCCCCCCCCCCGCTTCCTTTTTATATGCTCCTTTGAAAACTTCCACTCTTAGTCCCCTAGGTTCTCAACCACCCAGTGTGAGCACTGCTCAGGGTCCACATGAGATTCCTGTGAACTCTGACACACTGGGAATTGGTCCCTAATCTCTTCTGAGCTATCTTCCGAATGTGTAGTTCTGGTGTGAGCATTGACATGGGTCCCTGAGGCCCTTGGGAACTTTTACACACTGGAAACCTAGTTCTAATGTGTTATGGGTGAATCACTATGTTGTGCCTCAAAGTTGTTATGGTTGGAAGGCCTGGTTCCCAGGTTTATTTGGGCCTAATGAAGGCTCCATATAGTGTATCTTATTACTATTATTCATTTTCCATTCTGGTCTGTAATAACTTTGTAATAAACAGATTCTGGGGACATTTAGTAAAATCGAGGGGTTTTCTTATTTACCTTTTGTTAAATGGGGTAGAAATCCTGCTTATAGGATTTAGTTATGTTGTTTTTTTTTTAAATTATATGAGTTCTACATTATGCTTAGAAATCCTACCTATAGGACTTTCGTGATGGTATTAATTCTGAGTTTTATATTTGCATATTAGAAATCATGCCTATAGTGTGACATTAAATTGCATATTAGTAATCATGTTCATAAGATCAGCATATGTGCATTAGTAATCACTCCTATAGGACCTTGATGTTTGAGTTAATCGTTTTTCCTGGCAACCTGCATAATTTCTTCCAATACATGGTTTAATAGATATCACACCTATAGAATAAAAAAAATCAGTCTCACACCTAGAGATCATGTCTATAGGATTAAAATCAATTTGCTAATAGATACCATGCCATAGGACTAAAACCAGTTTCAATCCTAGAAATCATGTCTATAGGACTTAAGTAAGTGCAGTAATTAGAAAGCATGCCTATAGGATCAAAAAGGGAATAAAACCTATCTCTGTAAGTAAAATCAGTACTACACCTAGCCATGTCTATAGGTCTGTAATCATTAAACTCGTAGAAATCATGCCTATAGGATTCTATTGATCGATTCTGAATTCAATCGCCGCTGCCAATCACTTAGGAAATATACCTGTAGGATTTAATTCTAGGTTTATAATTGTGATGTATTACTGCCTGAAGTGCCCAGATTATACTGAATAAAATCAGTAGGCAAGCAAATAGGTCTTCACTCTCGCCTTAATAAAACTGTTTCTACGTTTGTTCTTCTAACATAGAAATCCTGCCTATAGGACTTTAAGGTTAATAAAGTATGTTGAATCAATTGCGTGCCTTTGTTGTTTGTGTGGAGTTCAATATGAGCCCATACTTGCTTCTATCTGAAAGTTCTATTTGTTTTGCTTGTCGCCTAGATTTTACATTTTTTTAGCAACATAGGTTGGGTCTAGAACTATCCAGGTTCTAATACTTCTGGGGCCCTAGGTAGGAACGAGTAGTGCATGCATAGGGAACGAGCTAGAATCAACTAGAATGCTTAAGTAACAACTTAAAGATAGTAATCGAGTAGTAAGGAGATGATAGTCTGTGTGCTAATGCTATGAGTAGCACCCCGACTTGAGGGAGTTACAAAGTATTGCACGGGGTGATCCTATAGGCTAAAAAACTTAGGACCCCCTCCCCCCCCCCCATATTCATGTTTTAGAATAAATCGAGTATTTTATTTGTCCAAATTACTTTCTCTTAGAATAATTAGCTTAATTCAAGTTCGGTCGGGACCCACCATTGTGGACCTCGAGGGGTGCCTAACACCTTCCCCTCGAAGTAATTTGAGCCCTTACTCGATCTCTGGTGATGTAAACTGGTTATATGAGTTATCTTCTCTAGGTACCCTAACGCATCTTAATATGTTAGGTGGCGAGTCTCTCAACTCCAAATCCTTACCCTCTCAAAAGGAGTTGTCCCAAAATGTCGAAACTCGATTTCGCGAGAAAAAGGGGGCGCGACAGAGGCTCCTACAGCCCAAGCGCTTAGCACGGACAACTCACGTATTTCACGGACAACTAACGTTTCATAATATCAATCTCTTGATCTGCACGGACAACTCGCGTGTTGCACGGACCACTCATGTGCTATGGTATCAATACCTGGATCCGCACGGACAACTCACATGTTGCACGTACACCTCACGTGCTATAATCAAATATCTCAAACGGGCCCTCGGCTTCACTCAGTCATGTACCTCTCTAGCCTCACCATTCTCAAAAAATAAGGGAACACAGCCCAAATCAAGTATTACAGCGTATCAGCTAAATACTAGAGACTGAGGTAAACATGTACAAGAATTTCTACGACTGAGTGCAAATAATGTGAGCATGAATAAAACCTAATAATGATCTCTAACATGAAGGCAGTCAAGTTCAACAACATGTAAATACATAAACACAAATAATGGCTATTAGGCCTCACAGCCTCACGGGACGGACCAAGTCTCAATCCGTCGCAGTATACACCCACACGCCCATCACCTAGCATGGTATCATCTCTAAACAATCATATGATATTAAATTCTCCGGGTTTATACCCTCAAAGCCAGAGTTAAAACTGTTACTTACCTTAACAGCGTAAAATCCTACTCCGGGATGTCCTCGTCTCTAGACTCGGTCTTCAAAAGCTCTGAATATATACATAATCAGAATAATACTATCAACATAGGCTAAAAAATCAAATTCCACAAGAAAAACTACAGAAATAGGCCAAAAATCCGAAATAGGCTAAAACCCGGCCCACGTCCTGAAATCCGTCAAAAATTGTTGAATTTGAAACCTCGTTCATTTCCGAGTCTAACCATGTAAAAGTCATCAAATTCTGACTCCATTTGATCCCTCAAATCCTCACCTCAAACTCTCCAAGACTCAAGCCCTAACTCTCTCAACTTCACCCTAAATTACCAATAATTTCATGACTAATCAATGGGAAAATCATCATAAACACACGTAATACACCCAAGTAACTTACCTCAGTGATATATCTTGTTTCTCCCTTGTATTTCACTTCCCAAAGCTCAAAAATCGGCCAAAAATGGTGAAGAAAGGGCAAAAATTCGTGAAGTGTGGCTTATATAGTTTCTGCCCAGAGGTTTCGCACCTGTGGTGCCAATTTACGCATCTGCGGATAAATCTCCGCTTCTGTGGATTTTCATTAACACGCCCGACTCTGCTTCTGCAGCTCATCCCTCGCACATGCGGGCACGCATCTGTGGTGCTCCACTCGCACCTTGCACCTGCGGGCTCGCATGTGAGACAATACCTCTGCACCTGCGGTCAATGCCCAGTTGGCCAAATCCGCTTATGTTATCAACATTCGCACCTGCGGCTCCCCATCCACAGGTGCGGACACACCAGAAAATTAACAGTTTCAGCACTTCAAACTTCACAAATCCAACCCGCTAACCCCCGAAACACACCCGAGGCCCTCGGGACCTCAACCAATAATTTCAACAAGTCATATATCACTACCCGAACTTAGTCGAACCTTTGGAACACCCAAAACACCAAATCAACCTCGGATTCAAGCATAAGAACTTCTAAACTTCCAAAAATCGCCAACGACGCCGAAACCTACCAAACCTCGTCCGAATGACATCAAATTTTGCACACACGGCACAAATGACACTACGCACCTACTCCAACTTTCGGAATTCTATTTCGACCCCAATGCCTAATTTTCCAGTGCCAACCAAAATCGCCAAATTTCTAACTTTCGCCAATTCAAGCCTAATTCTACCACGGACCTCCAAATTACATTTCGGGCGCACTCCTAAGTCTAAAGTCACCCAACGAAGCTATCCGAATCATAAACATCCAAATTCGAGTTAGTTTACTCATAAGTCAACCTAACTAAGAGACTAAGTGTCTCATTTCACTCAACACTACTCCGGACTCGAACCTACCAACTCGATACAACACAACTCAGCTGAACTACACATAAAGAAGCAGAAACGGGAAAAACAGGGTTATAACTCTCGGAACGACCAGCCGGGTCATTACAGACCTACATGAACCTAGTGCTCTGATATCACATCGTCATGACCCAATTTCTCCTATAGGCTCTGATGGCGCCCAATGTTATCGCTAGGCAAGCCAACAGTGAACGAACCATATGATTGTTTTCTTTTAACAGTTTCGAAATAGTTGATTTTTAGTTATTAAATAAATAAGAAGTGAAATATTAAATAAAATAATAAATAGACAATTATAAGAGCAAATGAGATGAAGTAAGTAATCAAAAATCATCAAGTATCTACTAGCATAATTTCCAAGACCTGCTGTCACAAGTGTACGAGATACTAGTAAAATATACAAAAATAAATACTAACTACTGTCTGAAATGAAGTAGATAGAAAGAAAAAGCAAAAGAAAGACTTCGGATGATGCAGAACGGGCTCGGAAGGCAGCTCACACAAAGTATCAAAGTATCAGAAGTGCGCGTCAGGACGATAACCAGATGCACCTGCCTCAGATCCTGCACGGGTAGTGCAGAAGTGTAGCGTGAGTACATAAATAACATGTACCCAGTAAGTACCTAATCTAACCTCGAAGAAGTAGTGACGATCGGTCGACTTCGACACTCACTATGGGCTAACAATAAAATACCGATATTCTAAATGAACATGGGCTATGTACATGATAATGAAACCTCAATAACAACAAACAATAAAAAATTCTTCCACTAATAGTAAATTTCAAATAAATCTATTATTTAATGATTCTTAACCTCTCAAGCCAATAAACTGATATCAAGTATAATTAGGCTCCAAGTATTATCACGCACGATTTATGCTGAGGTCGTACGACTCGATCTAAAATACAAATATATATATTGTGCACTGTCGTTGGTCGAACGGCACGAACCATAGATGAATCTATTATACTCCCGAGGCATTCGGCCCACTTCATAAGAAGAGAAGATACTTTATAAACATCCGATTCAAAGGTTATTGAGAGGCTAATATACAAAGAAGCACAAATTCCTATTAACGGTCAAGCCACCGGCCAAAACTCAAGTAAATGAAATTCGATCTTTCACAATTCCTTTATCAAGTTTCAGTATAACTTAAGCACTTAAATTAACAAGTAGGGTGTAAATTAACAAGTAGGGTGCAAACATTACAAGTATTGCATTATTTGGGTCCTAAACTACCCTACATAAGCATATTTAGTAGCTACGCACGAACTCTCATCACCTCGTGCGTACGTAGCTCCCACAATTAGAAGCACATATTAATTCAAATCACCTATGGGGTAAATTTCCTCTTACAAGATTGGAAAAGAGACTTATCTAGTCTCAAATCTCACTTTCCGGTCACAATTTCGTTCTAAAGCCTTAACTCGGTGCCGAACAATCCAAAACTAGTCAAATATTATATAAATTAATCAGTACATGTTCAAAAGTTCATACTTCTAACTATTTGAGTGATTACACAACCACAATTGAGGAATTCCTAAAATTTATCCCGGGCCCACGTACCTGGATTCCAGAAATTTTTTAAGAAAGTTATTACCCATAACCTCACGAACTCAAATATATGATTTCCACTCAATTCCATAACAAATTTCGTGGTCAAATTCTATTTTTATCAAAACCTAAGTTTTTCATCTAAACCCAAAATTTTCACTAATTTACATGTTAAAATATACCCATAAACTATGTATTAAACTCGCATTGTATAGAAATCACTTACCTCAAAGTGCTAGGTGAAAATTCCCCTTCCAAGAGCTCTATATTCTACCAACAAGTGAGAGAAATAAAGAAAAGAGCCTAAATATCGACTTAAATGAAACCCTTCTGCCCAGGAGTATTTTCGCACCAGCGGAAGGACTTCCGCTTCTATGGAACGCTTCTGCGGTCAACAGTCTGCTTCAGCAGAACACGCTCGACTACTGGCCCATCGCACCTACGGTCATGTCGCTCTTCTGAGAGCCCGCTTCTGCAGATGGGCCCCGCATCTGCGAACCTGCTTCTGCGGAAGCTTCGCTGCATTTGTGGTCCAGGACTGGCCAGCCTCAGGCCGGTTTTGCGATCCCCAGATCACTTCTGCGAGCTTGCACCTGCGGCCATAGCCTCGCAGGTGCGATTGCACCAGAATCCTGGTGCTTCAGCTATACTTCCAAGTCCAAATGAGTTCCACACCTCGTCCGATTAACATCCGAGGCCCTAGGGGCCTTGCCCAACCACTAACAAGTTTAAAATCAAACAACGAACTCGCTCGAACCCTCGCAACACATAAAAGAACATCAAAATGAAGAATCACACCTCAAACAAAATCGAATCAACTTATGAACTTCAAGTCATTCCAACTTACTCCGAACGCGTTGAAACGTACTTAAACTACTCGAAATGACACCAAATTTTACGTGCAAGTCTTAAATCATTATACGAAACTATTTTCGGGCTCAAAATCCCAAACAGACCCCGATAACACCAAAACCTACTCCAAACCAAATTTAAAGAACTTTAAAACCTTCAAGGTTCCAACTATCAACATCAAGCGTTGAAATGCTCTCGAGTCATCCAAAACCCGATCCGAACAACGCCCTAGTCCAAAATCATCATACAAAACCTATTGGAATCGTCAAATCCCGGTTCCGAGATCTTTTACTCAAAATGTTGACCAAAGTCAAACTTAGCCCTTTTAGCCAACATTAAGGAACCAAGTGTTCCGATTTCAACCCGAACCCTTCCAAGTTCCGAACTAACCATCCCCGCAAGTTATAAAATAGTTAAAGCATATACGGGGAGTCTTATTTAAGGGAACGGGGTCTAGAAAGCAGAACGACCAGTCGGATCGTTACAGCTTCATTTTCAGAATTTTTTCGATATGCCAGCGGTAATGTCATCGTTGATTGATCAGTATTCCTTATAAATAGCTGTATTTGAGGCATTTGATCGCAGTGAATTTAACGTATAACAAGGTTTAGATTGATCGCTGTGAATTTTGAAGTATAAAATTGTGAGTGTTCTTTCTATTTTTACATCCATAATCATGTTTTCTCTGAATGGAGTCCATTAGATAATGAAATAAGATGTTTAACTAAGAACATTGATTGCGAATTTGCGATGATGAATTGTTGCAGCAAAAATAAACTAATGAAGCTCATAATCTTGCATTGCTCTAAAAAAAGAAGCCAAAATATTTTCAGCAGTTATTAAAAGACTGATAAAATAAGAACAACAAGAAAGAAAGTAATTACCCAAAAAAAAAAAAAAAAAACTGGGATGTATGCCACTGTATATAATGGATGGATAGAGATGAGTATTTTTCATGTTTTGATTTTTTTTAAAACGAATAATAGGGAACTCCAGAAAAGATAACAAATGGAATTGTTTCAGTAGGAAGAGCTTAACGACGAAATTTGAGAAAGGAGGGGATGTTGAGACTTTATGTGTTTACGTCATACAATACAAGTTTATTTATATTTAACAACTTGTTTGGATACAGTATTGTTATTTTAAATATTATGTTTGTTTTGATTGTTATTTTATATTATATTGTTAAATTTATCATTACTTAATGATGAAATGTGATACTTAATGTAACGATCGATTTGGTGTGGTCGCGTTGTTACCTTATCTTTTTCTCTCAATCACACCCTCCATTATTATTAAATAATTTTATTTTTGTTATTTACCCTACCTTTTATATAGTAATTTTATCCCGTATCATAATTTTTCTTCATAATATTATAAGTTTATTCTTCATATTGCTGGTGCATGATATCATGAAATAATGGCAAACGGCACAATCTATCCAAACATTGTATTAATCAAACGATACAAATACAGTATAATATAATATAATGTGATACATATAAAACGATATGTAACAACCATCCAAACAAGCTGTAAGTAGTACATTAAGATAATATATATATATATATATATTAAGTTAATATAATTTAATAACAATAAGTTAATAACGTATTGGAATGTATCGTATAATTATTGAAATTAGTATAAATAAGTTAAAATAACGTATTGCAATGTATCGTATAGTTATTGAAATTGGTGTAAATGTTGACGCAGAAAGGTTCTTACATTATTGACTATATTGTTAAAAAATTAAGCTCAAAGTAATATTATAAAAGAAGAAAATAGACAAGAAATGTGGAGAGGAAGAAAGGTTTATCAAGTGTTTTTCAAGTGTGTACAATATCACTTCATCCTCTATTTATATTATTATATAGAGGTATACAAAAGAATGTCATAAACATGACATTAAACATGTGAGATCATCGGAGGTTACGGAGGTATGGGAGTTACAACCATAATGGTAAAAAATAGTGGGAGGTTAATGGAGAGAGTAGTGGGTGTTATACATTTAGGAGTTATGGACATCCACCATAATATAATATTTCATAACACTTCTCCTTGGATGTCCATAGATAATGTGCCTCGTTAAAACCTTACTAGGAAAGTCTTCTATAGGAAAAAAAAATTCTAGTGAAGAAAAATGAGTACACATATCTAGTAGTGCACACTGCTTGATGCCTCATTAAAAATCTTATCAGAAAAATCCAGTGGGATAAAACCTTGGCTAAGGAAAAAAGAGTGCAGCACGTGCTATACTCCCCCACGCAAAAATATCACTTGATATTACGGAGACGATGAATTCCAATCTAATATAACAACTTCTTAATTGCTAAGGTCAGCAATGCCTTGTGAAGAAGTTTGCTAAATTATCACTTGAACAAAAACATCAATCATGTATGAAATAGAACTTTGGTGAAATACATTTTATTTTGTCTCCTTCGATAGTCCTTACTTCAAATGAGTTATGCATGCAATATCATCTTTAATGTAATTGCAATCTTGTTGAATATCATAATATGGCAGTACCCTCATAGACAAATAGATTATTTGAACAACGAACCATGTCCTGCATTAGTATAACCAACATAACTTTGACAATATTTGTTCGAATAAATAAATCTATATCAAGGACTTCTTTTGCAATATAATCCTAATAGTATTCCAGTATTTTTATATAGGAATTAAACTATATCTCGTTAGCATATTGTTATACTCATGGTTCTAGCAAGATACATAGTGCACCAATTGCAATTGACACAAAAATAAATCATGTACGCCATGATTGCTCTAATCCACATAAGGATTTGCTGAAGCTTTATTTAATAAATTTCTTGGGAACCTTAATATGCTTCAGAACAGTTTAAATCCTTCAATGATTTTTATATACGCATATCAAATTTATCAGGTATTGCTAGACCAAAATTTGAAAGAAATTGGATCCACTACAAGGGAACATGTTTCCATATAATCAATGCCAGGACATTTACGTAAAATCTTGTGTCACCCACTTGCTTTATACTTTCAGGTGTTGGGACTATCATTCCAAAATTTCACGTTTTCCAAGTGAAGTCAATCTTAATTGCGTATTTTCATTGACCAATCATTTATCTGTCCAACTTCCATGATAGATTTTAGCCTCGCCAATATTAATAATATTGAGCGTTATATTATATCAACAATATCATCGATGATCATTTGCATCGGTTCCATCATCACACAATATAGACATAACTTATCGAGATCTCATTATTTTCAGGTACCCGAGCCTCTTTCATGAGGTCTTATAAAGTGTTATGTCATGGTGCTCTTACAGAGCACTTGCCTCCTTAGTATGACCATCTTTATCATTTGCTCCTCTCCTTCTTCAAGGAGTTTTATCTTTGGAATCGATTAGTCTATTACGCTTCATGTGTTCCATAGACTATGTTCATCATGGACTTTATTCTATTTGGAGCATTAGCAACTGAAATATAACATTTAGCTTTGGGTCAGCAAATACGCCTGGCAATATTTTTCAAATCAATTATCACTTGAACTTCAAGTTCACATTTCTTGTACGAGGATATAGGTGCACTCATAATAATTCATTCCATGATTACTTTTTCAGCTGCCAATTTTCTCCCTCTAATGTTGGGATCACCAACACATATCCCTAACTTTCTTTGGGGACCCATCATTGTGCATTGTGGTGGAACAATTAAATCATATAGCATATTCATATTTCTAGATAGAAATTATTTGGTTCCTGACCCCGAACCAATTAAAATAGGGAGAATTTATCATAACTCTTTGGCTAGATGCATACAAGTGTTGTTGTATATTAAATAATACACTTCATACAAAATTTCTATTTGGCAGTTTTGCTCTCCTAACCAATGGTTTAGCTATAATTGGAGGCATTCAATTTCTGCTAAATCAACTTGGATTTAAACCAGCATTATCAAGATAAATCATCATAATTTATATTGTGGAACTGCGCTCTAACCATTTGAGCAATCAACCTTGCAAAATTCAAATTGCAAGTTGATAAAAAACGCACATGTGACCATACAATAGATGTATATATTAAAATCATATAATAGTAAACGGTTCACGTGGAAGGTGACTGGGCCCATATATATATAACCTTTTATTTGTTCCAAAAATTAAGGGATTCAATCCCAACTTTAACTGGTATATCATGAGAATAAGTAGCACAAGAGTATTCTTGAAGAATCTTTTATTTCTTCAATATATGCCAATGTGAATTCTCAATTAATTTTCGCATCATAATTGAACCAGAATGGACAACCGATCATGCCAACTGATATTTATTTCAGTAAACATCTAATTTACTTGAGAAAAGTGATTCCATCATCATGCTTATACATTTTTATTGCAAATAGAAGAAAGTCCGGTAACCTTTCATATTTACCTGATATGTTATAGTAATATGAAGATAACCAATCTTCCTTTTATTTATAGTCTCAATATGCCAATCACTTTTTGGCTAATACATTTGAAACTCAAAAAATTTATTTTAGAGACTTACTACAATATAAATGTCAAGAACAATTTCATTAATCCATGTAGTAACAAATTTGCTTTTTCGGAGCTCTTAATTATTTTGGTACTACAAGATCTATTGCCACACCATCCATATGGTGAATATCTCCTTCACGGAGAAAATCGTATCATAATAATTGTCATGGTCAAAATTATCATAAGCAAAATTATTTATTGCTTTAATTGTGCCTTTAATAACTTTTTACATGACATGGCAAAATATTTTTGTTGTACCATATGTACCCGACCAATGGCATATTCATGTAACCATATAGTAATGTTCATTATCTTTCTTTCTCTCAAATCTCCCGTAGATGTGAGTTGTAGTATTTATTCAACCTTGCATAAATACATTCTTATGCATAATATGAATCACATATATATTTGCACATTCACTTTCGGGAATGAGCATGCATTTACAATGCTTGTCACAAGTTACATTTTCAACGAATGGACTATAATCATATGAACATGTCTCATATTAACAGACCACATTGACACATATTCCTTCACCTTTGAAGAACCATTTTGAGAACCCTTATTGTTCTCCTTTTTAAATTACCATAATGATAACTGTTATATTTGATCTTTGGCACGCCCACATTCATTGGTCAACCACTTGTCTTTATTTAGACTTATTATGCACCGTTATCACATTCACTTCAAGAATGGAGCAAATCAAGTGGGACAAACTTCATGATTTTTCAAGAAAAATACATTATTTTTCTTTAGTCAACATTATATCATCAATATGGTGCATTTGGACTCAAATTCAATGCCTTACCCATATAAAGGCATGTTAGGCCATAATGAGTTGAGACTCAAATAACTCTTATCATCATAGTGCACCAGGACTCATGCCCGATGTCTTACCCTTATACAATGGCATAACAAGTCTAAGTGGACTTACCCTTGAGCCTTTCATGGTATACTACTTTCTAATAATAAGTTATTTTTGCCCGAACTTGAATGAAAGTTCTCATTGAACTTTTTCACGAACAATCATATGATCAAATATGAATGGAATAAAAAGTATCTTAGTTATACAAAATTTATTTTTACCACAACATAAATTTTAAATTCTTAATATTTTTTTAAATTAATTAGAAACATTCTCAATAGTTAACAGTTCCATAATCTTGGCTTGCAAATTGTCGGAGTAGTATATATGGGAGATGATGTCAAGGCATCATAATATGTTCTTGTTTGTCACTCGAAAGCAGGTACTCCATATGTATACATCTGCACAAATGAAACTAAATTGTTAAGTAACACAAATTAAACAAAGTCTTAAATATTAGCGTAAGTTAATTGCAGAATTCATGGCAACTGAAAAATGATATTCCCTGTATAACATAAGCAAACACAATATTGATATGGCATCGAAATGCCAAGATTTTCACAGGCTCAACCAAGTTGATTCAAGGTTGTCGACCATTTATAATTCCATCGTGAAATAAGTTATCTTCCCACTTGGTTAGAGCTACATGCTGATAACGTGTTAAGAAACTAAGCTCAAATTATTATTATAAAAGAAGAAAATAGACAAGAAATATGGAGTGGAAGAAAGAACTTCCTCAAAGTATTATTCAAGTGTGTATAATATCACTTCATCCTCTATTTATAGTATTACATAGAGGTATACAAAAGAATGTCATAAACATGACATTAAACATTCGAGATCATGGAGGAAAATCATGGGGAAGTTATGAATGTATGGGAGTTACAACCATAATGGTAAAAAGTAGTGGAAGGTTAATAAAAAAAATAATAGATATTATTCATTTAAGAGTTATGAACATCCACCACAATATAATGTTTCATAATATATATTAATTTGTCAAAAACTCAAAAAGATTATTTTTGACCGGTTAGTTAGATTTGTTATACAATGCAGTGAGGCACAGCATCACGTCCATGTGGACATCTTAGTGAACTGCAGGTCAACATGCGTGTCCTTTTCTAAATATTCCAATCATTTTATATGTAATACATGTTTTTATTAGTCTATTTTAAGAAAATGATATATTTTTATAAAAACAATAATTTAAATTTAAAATTTTATTTTATTTATTTTATCCTTAAGAAAGAGCTTTTATAACAATACAAATTAAAAGTAATACATACATAAACCGTATTACTTTTCGTGCATATTACTCACACATCAAAGTTGAAAGAGAGTAAATTCTGTTACATATAAGATGGACCACTTCGAACAGAAAGATTAAAAACTCTCTGCATGAAATCATTTGCGCAAAAACCTTCAATCGATTAGCAGAAAAAACTTTGAAACTCTCTATGGCCAACAATGGTGGACAAAACTTATCACCCAAACCCCAGGCCCGCCTCCTCCCAACCAGCTTGTAACCACAGTGGTGGATGCACCTTCGACTCCATGGTCTCTTTCCTTCTCCACAACCATCAAAAGCACAGAAGCTTCGTCCACCCGTGTAATCTTTACCACAATGTATTTAGGTGGCCAACGGAATTGGCACGGCATGACGAGGAAGACCACCCGCATTGAGGGTGTCTTCCACTCTTGCTCTTCTCTGTGTGTTTTCATCATTTTTTATTTTCGCTTTTCAGTTGGCAGTTGTAGTTTGTGCGTTTTCGTCGATTTTGGTTCCCGGTCTAGTCTGTTTTTTTTTTTTCATTTTCGTCGTATCTCGTTTTTGTTTTTGTGTTTTCGTCGTTTCCCCTTTTCGTTTTTCTATTTTTGTGGTTTCCCGTTTTCTATTTTGTGTTTTCGTCGTTTTTCGTTCTCGTTTATGTGTTTTTCTCCATTTTGGTTCTCATTCTCCATGTGTTTTTTTCGATTTTGGTTCTCGTTCTGTTTACATCGTTTTCTATTCTCGTTTCATTATCGATTGTCGCTCGGTTTGCGAATCTCGTTATGTTTTTTTCGTTTCCGATTCTTCAGTTATCGGTTCCCTTGTCATTTCCATTTTTTATTCTCCTTTTCATCTGTTTGTTCTCGTTTTCTTGTGTGCAAGCTATCTTGTTCAACTTCTCAAAGTCGCTCCATAAAATTAGAGGCATAAAGTCAAATTTTAATAAGAGACCTTATACTTTTTTTATTAGTACGCTATACACACATATATGCAAAAAAAAAAAAAAAAAAAA